>JACXIL010000204.1:0-72180 GCA_014737365.1 Bombus soroeensis
GTGTAAATTATGTAAATCTTGTAAGATAATTAAAATTAATAAAAGAAAAAAGAAATTGCATTATTAAAAATAGGTATCTGTATTTTGCATTGTATATGTATCTTACTGTATTTTGTATTGTATCTTACTTATTTCATGTATATGTATATGTATTGTATTTTAAACATCCATATTTCAATTATTACAGAATTAATTATTTTGCTCCTGATGATTTCTTTCCTCTCTACGATTTATTACATTGAGTTGGCAACTAAGTGGTTGCGGATTTTGTCAATACTTACTAATGACAAAATCCGCAATCACTTAGTTGCCAACCCAATAGTACGATGTATAAAACATTAAAGAAAATCTCGTAACGATGTACAATTGGCAACATATGCAATTTTCACGTGTAAATTATGTAAATCTCGTAAAATAATTAAAATTAATAAAAGAAAAAAGAAATTGCATTATTAAAAATATGTATCTGTATTTGGCATTGTATATGTATTGTATCTTATTTATTTCATGTATCATGTACATGTATATGTATTGTATTTTGAACATCCATATTTCAATTATTACAGAATTAATTATTTTGCTTCTGATGATTTCTTTCCTCTCTACAATTTATTACATTGAGTTGGCAACTAAGTGGTTGCGGATTTTGTCAATACTAGCTAATGGCAAAATCCGCAATCACTTAGTTGCCAACCCAATAGTACGATGTATAAAACATTAAAGAAAATCTCGTAACGATGTACAATTGGCAATATATGCAATTTTCACGTGTAAATTATGTAAATCTCGTAAGATAATTAAAATTAATAAAAAAAAAAAGAAATTGCAGTATTAAAAATATGTATCTGTATTTGGCATTGTATATGTATTGTATCTTATTGATTTCATGTATCATGTACATGTATATGTATTGTATTTTAAACATCCATATTTCAATTATTACAGAATTAATTATTTTGCTTCTGATGATTTCTTTCCTCTCTACGATTTATTACATTGAGTTGGCAACTAAGTGGTTGCGGATTTTGTCAATACTAGCTAATGACAAAATCCGCAATCACTTAGTTGCCAACCCAATAGTACGATGTATAAAACATTAAAGAAAATCTCGTAACGATGTACAATTGGCAACATATGCAATTTTCACGTGTAAATTATGTAAATCTCGTAAGATAATTAAAATTAATAAAAAAAAAAAAAGAAATTGCAGTATTAAAAATATGTATCTGTATTTGGCATTGTATATGTATTGTATCTTATTTATTTCATGTATCATGTACATGTATATGTATTGTATTTTGAACATCCATATTTCAATTATTACAGAATTAATTATTTTGCTTCTGATGATTTCATTCTTCTCTGCGATTTATTACATTGAGTTGGCAACTAAGTGGTTGCGGATTTTGTCAATACTAGCTAATGACAAAATCCGCAATCACTTAGTTGCCAACCCAATAGTACGATGTATAAAACATTAAAGAAAATCTCGTAACGATGTACAATTGGCAATATATGCAATTTTCACGTGTAAATTATGTAAATCTCGTAAGATAATTAAAATTAATAAAAAAAAAAAGAAATTGCAGTATTAAAAAATGTATCTGTATTTGGTATTGTATATGTATTGTATCTTATTGATTTCATGTATCATGTACATGTATATGTATTGTATTTTAAACATCCATATTTCAATTATTACAGAATTAATTATTTTGCTTCTGATGATTTCATTCTTCTCTACGATTTATTACATTGAGTTGGCAACTAAGTGGTTGCGGATTTTGTCAATACTAGCTAATGACAAAATCCGCAATCACTTAGTTGCCAACCCAATAGTACGATGTATAAAACATTAAAGAAAGTCTCGTAACGATGTACAATTGGCAACATATGCAATTTTCACGTGTAAATTATGTAAATCTCGTAAGATAATTAAAATTAATAAAAAAAAAAAGAAATTGCAGTATTAAAAATATGTATCTGTATTTGGTATTGTATATGTATTGTATTTTAAACATCCATAGTGCAATTACTATAAATTAAATTACGTTGTTTGTGACGCGATTGCCTGGTGATATACGATATTTGTCTCTGCCTTTCTCATAGTTTCTTTCGTCTGCGTGATTTATTGTATGGTTATAGCAGCCACGGTGTACAAAATGCGGAAGAAATTGCACGGGAGAGCGATTTTAGTTGAACAAAAACATCCGGCGACACGTAGAAGAGGCGGGATAATACGGTGTAGAGTAACTTTCCTTGAAAAAACAAGCCGAAAATTGAAGGTACGAGTTGGCATTTGGAAGATAGGTGGCCCGGGAGAAAACACGAATCGAACAAGTGAACAAGGAAATTGCTACGAAAATAGAACGACTTGCACACTGAAAAATAAATTTCTCGATATATAGAATATATTCACGAGGGAGGAAATCAATAGCATGAAATGTTTTCCTCTTTCCTGGAAAAGTATTTTCCCTTCACTGGAAACAATTAACGCGATGTTCTAATAACTAACGTTTATTTATTTTACATTCAATTTTCCAAAGAAATAATTTGCACATACTAACATCAAATAAATGTTATACTTTTAGCATCGCAAAAACTGTACGCGATTTTTATTGGGCTGGCAACTAAGTGATTGCTGATTTTGTCATTAGGTGGTACGACAAAATCCGCAATCACTTAGTTGCCAACCCAATAAATTATCCCAGAAGTTTCTGATATTTTATACGGAAATAATAGATGCACAACATTTTTTGTTTTTCATTATTTTATTGAATTATGTGTGATCCATTTTGCACTAATAGAACAAATTTTATTATATTATTTTAGTATTATTTGCAATTTTGATTATATTATATTATTTTGTAGCGATAGAACCAAATGAATGGTACTTAATTCGATAAAAAAATATAAAAGAGAAAATATCGTGCATCTACGTTGGCAACTAAGTGATTACTGATTTTGTCATTAGGTGGTACGACAAAATCAGCAATCACTTAGTTGCCAACCTGATGAATTATCCCAAAAGTTTCTGACATTTTATAAGGAAATAAATAGATGCACAACATTTTTTGTTTTTCATTATTTTATTGAATTATGTGTGATCCATTTTGCAGTAATAGAACAAATTTTATTATGTTATTTTAGTATTATTTGCAATTTTGATTATATTATATTATTTTGTAGCGATAGAACCAAATTAATGGTACTTAATTCGATAATAGAACAAATTTTATTATGTTATTTTAGTATTATTTGCAATTTTGATTATATTATATTATTTTGTAGCGATAGAACCAAATTAATGGTACTTAATTCGATAATAGAACAAATTTTATTATGTTATTTTAGTATTATTTGCAATTTTGATTATATTATATTATTTTGCAGCGATAGAACCAAATGAATGGTACTTAATTCGATAAAAAAATATAAAAGAGAAAATATCGTGCATCTACGTTGGCAACTAAGTGATTGCTGATTTTGTCATTAAGTGGTATTGACAAAATCCGCAATCACTTAGTTGCCAACCCAATAAATTATCCCAGAAGTTTCTGATATTTTATACGGAAATAATAGATGCACAACATTTTTTGTTTTTCATTATTTTATTGAATTATGTGTGTCCATTTTGCAGTAATAGAACAAATTTTATTATATTATTTTAGTATTATTTGCAATTTTGATTATATTATATTATTTTGCAGCGATAGAACCAAATGAATGGTACTTAATTCGATAAAAAAATATAAAAGAGAAAATATCGTGCATCTACGTTGGCAACTAAGTGATTGCTGATTTTGTCATTAAGTGGTACGACAAAATCCGCAATCACTTAGTTGCCAACCCAATAAATTATCCCAGAAGTTTCTGATATTTTATACGGAAATAATAGATGCACAACATTTTTTGTTTTTCATTATTTTATTGAATTATGTGTGTCCATTTTGCAGTAATAGAACAAATTTTATTATGTTATTTTAGTATTATTTGCAATTTTGATTATATTATATTATTTTGTAGCGATAGAACCAAATTAATGGTACTTAATTCGATAAAAAAATATAAAAGAGAAAATATCGTGCATCTACGTTGGCAACTAAGTGATTGCTGATTTTGTCATTAAGTGGTATTGACAAAATCCGCAATCACTTAGTTACCAACCCAATATTTTCTGATAAAACGAAAAAGACTTTTGGCACAAGCTAATACTTCGTATTGTGATGAAACGCGATAAATAAAATGCGGGACATGAAACGACCAACAGCGAGCAGTTCGCAATGGAATTTGCTTTCGTGATGTATGCACACGTAAAACGGAAAAGTCTAAAATGGTATCATTTGCTCAGACGTAATACATAGTTACAGTTATAGCTAAAAACTACCGACGTTCAATCGATATTCCATTTCTTGGCTTACCATTTGCAGTTCTTTGCTACTTTTCCGCGCATTATGCGAACGCTTGATCTCTTCGTTTCTTCCATAATTCTGCAAACCAATAGCACTTGAACACATCTATTCATTCTTCGTGTTACACTAGATACAATTTTATGTTTGCTTATACTTTTTACTTTTTCCTTTTTTTTCTTTTTTTTTTTTTTTGTAGAAGGAACGTGACACTCGTGAAAGTATCGTAAAATGTGAGAAACAAAATTTACAAAATGTACGTACATCTGGAGATAAGAAGCCGATGAATTTTGAAAACTCAACACGTCGACAAGAATTACGGATCACTGGAAAATAAAACTTGTAATGGAAACTTGTGCGTGAAATGAATAACTGGCCAAGGAATTAAACGAAAGAAAAGAACATAATTTAACGAGATATTGAAAAGATTGGGGAAAGTAAAATATTACGATATGCAGTGCAAAAAATAATAATAAGCCAAGTCTCGTCGAATCATTGTATTCTACAAGATTGTACCGATTCCCTTAACTCTCGGTTGCCTTTATGGGTCCTAGTGACCCACAGCTTTCCTTTGGAAAGAAATATCTTCAAGATGTGACGCTTGCAATGACACTATTGCACAATTTACTGTAAATTTGAATTATTATTTTTTTTTTATAATATCTAATGATTACACTGTTAAAAATTCCGTCAGTTTGCGTCTGGCAACTTTGTAAAGTCAGTAATGGGTCGTTATGACCCAAGTTTCACAAATGTATATTTTACTTTTGTGCAAATTTTACTGATAGAAATCATTAATACGGTTTTAAAAATTTAAATCCGCATATTTAATTAATATAAAAATTATTTGCACCTGTGTGTGCAATGAATTGATTTTTCCATATAATTGCACTCTTCTTATTCAAAAACTGCTCTTCCTCAACATATCAAATAAACATTTTCTTAGGAACGCGCGTTAAGAAAAGTTGCAGATTTAAAAATCTGAAAATTCTAGGAGAAATGTCGAAACACAAGAGAGTTACAACAATTTCTCATTGTCCTCGAAACTTACAGTTTCAAATATTCCCTTTCTTTTTCGGAAACGACGTCACTTCCTTCCTTAGAATTTCGTTTTTGTCAAAACATATTCCAGGATATTGGAACCGTATTCTCGAATTTCCTTCGATATCGCCGCTATCCTTTCAACAGCAGCTGCTTGGAAATCGAACAGTGGGTCAGATTGACCCGGCGAAGCGAGCGTGGCAACCGAGGGCTAATAAAACCCGTGAAAACTAAACCGGCAAAGTAGAGAAATCAGCTTCCAATAAGAAACTCAACACGACACCTCTGTCTCTCTTTCTGCTCAACCCAACCCCCCAAAAACAAACAAAAACAAAAACAAAAACAGAATCTCACACACAATTCTCCAAATTTCCAAAAAAAAAAAACAAAATTCCACCTGCAAAGCCGTCCAGTTCGATCTCACACTGTCCCAAGTCCAACGCACAACACGCCTCCTCCTAAACGCCTTTCCGAGTCTCGTTGCTGAGAATTAGAAAAACGACGCTGGAACGCGCTGTGAAACACCGAACCAGGTTCCTTAGACGTGGCGGTAGCCTCCCGAGGTCCGCGTGGGTCAGCCACAACCGACTGTGCAAACGGCGAAAACCATAGAAAACGAAGCGCAATAGTGGAGGAACAAGCCCGTTTTCTACACGCGAGTCGGCAAGGTGGTTATTTTTATTTATGGAAAGCTTCCCTCTTCGGTTCGGGGGCGAGCTCGCTAACTATAGCTT
This sequence comes from Bombus soroeensis, assembly GCA_014737365.1. Taxonomy (NCBI): domain Eukaryota; kingdom Metazoa; phylum Arthropoda; class Insecta; order Hymenoptera; family Apidae; genus Bombus; species Bombus soroeensis. The sequence goes on from JACXIL010000204.1 coordinate 6,185, forward strand.
CACGGCGCTATAACTACAGGTGGTGTTTCAGTTTCGCTGTACGTTGGCGAGCCAAGCTACCATACACGACGATGGTGGTCGGTGAGCTGGCGACAGACTGCGGATCATTTCTTTTTTCCACCTACCAACCGCCCACGACGGGTCGTCGGTGGAGGAATAAATAGGAACCGGGGGCAGCAGACGCGGTGCAACAGAAATGATTCATCTGTCGAAGAATCGATAAACGAGCGGTAAGGTTGTCGCCGTTGTAGGTAAATTAGTCGCTTACGGAGGAGCACGTACGGCAGAAAGGCAATTTTACGCGGTTTTATTCGATTCTTTGTGTTTCTTATTTTTTTTTTTTTAATTTCCATGGTGGTTTTACAATTTTATTTTAAAATTCCTATTTCTTGGCGATAACAAGGAGAATCATAATAATGGAATTGTGTAATAGAAGAGGAATAATACGATGAATTTTCTGCGCTTCTATTTATTTTGAATGAAAATAATTTTGTATTCTTTGCTATACCAAAATATTGTTTGCTTTACCGAAGAAGAATGAACTATTGCTTTGCTTTATCAATTTGACGCGATAAAGAGTAATCTCGTATATTAATAAAAATTGAGAAATTGATTAATTGGATAACTTACATAAAATTAGATGAATAAAAGAAATAACAGTAAATGTACAATTTTACATTTAACATTGTAACCGGCCATTTGGTAATGTTAATGTTAAAACTGGGAAAAGACAAGTAATTGTATTCATTGGGTTGGTAACTAAGTGATTGCGGGTTTTGTCATTAGGTGGTACTGACAAAATCCGCAGTCACTTAGTTGCCAACCCAATAGTTTCCTTGTTTTCTGCAACTTGCCACGTGTGTTTACCAAACGTTAGAAGTTTTGTAGACTGGTGTTAATTTATCAGGCAATTTTTGTAATACAACAAGCAAGCAAAAAGCATTTTTGCAAGCATTGAACGGGGTTGTATCATGTTCGTGATTTGATCAATTACGAAAATCGTAAACGACAATTTCCTTATTTTTCAGATATTCTGCTCGTTGTTATTTCGCATCGTAGAACTCAACTTAGTGTAGTGACGAATTTCAGCGTAAAATTCTCTTCCCTCCGCTTTGTATAAACGTCCGTTTTCTTTATCTAAAAATCGTTATCGTCTTCCGATTCTGAGATTCTTCGCTTATCTATTTTTATCCACTTATTTATAAGATAGCGGCAATCCTGAGATTAGTTCTGAAACTAATTCGAAATATAGAATCATTATCTGTCTATTTATTAATTACTTATATCACTGACGTTAACCGGAAGTGTCCGTCGATAAACAATTTCACTTTCGCTGGTCGAAACAATTGATCAATGATTACTAACGATAAAAGTAGAATTTTCGCTTTTGAGAAACGATACCTTCGACAGCAACGCAAATATTTCGTAAAAATACCAATGAAAATAAACACTTTACCGACCGCTAGCAGTTCAACAGCATGCGCACGTCCGACCGGAAGCTCAGGCGCAGATTGTCCCTGGCGCCGCCTCTGTTTCGGTTTAGACTCTCCGATACCATTCTTTTCGTTCATCGCGAACGGTAAGTTTTTCAAATTTCTACAAAACTGTGGGAGCTTACAAAGCAACGCAACTGACGCAACTAAGCAATGTACCTTGGTACAAAATAACAAATTACTGCTGAAATAATGAGAAAGATTGTCGGCGACAAAAAGTTGATTAATCGGCTATCGGTCGGCAAGCATCGGCGACAAAAAACCGATTAATCGGCTGTCGGTTGGCAAGCGTCGGCGACAAAAAACCGATTAATCGGCTATTGGTTAAAGTGTTAATAAAACAACTGTACAATCGTTGATCTTTGGATGACACGCGTAAGTTGCGTAGAACAAACGAACAACCTTCCACGCCATTGAAAAAACGACAAAACTTCGCTGATGAACCAATAGGATAAATGGAATTGCTCCGCTTTTATAACAAACAAACAATTTCAAACAATCTTCGATCACCAGACAAATTTACGCTGACCAACTTCACGCACATACACCGAAGACTGCTTTTACACAATTGAAATAATTGATTTGCGAAAAAGCATAAAACTTGCGTTTCATAAAGGCACGAGAGAAAAAATAACGCGTCAAGGGAAAATGAGAAAATATCATTTTCTGAAAAATCCGCATTAGTGGGAAAAAATGATTTTCGTCGCTCGAAGTATGTGCCGCTCGATCGTTTTGTATCAGTTGCGATGACGTGTGTTTCGTTGTGTTCTTGTGCAAATTGAGGTAATTTAAAACGATATAATTTCAATTCTCCTCGAGCCAAATTAAATTTTCTTTACTCGGTCAAGTTCTGACCGTTGGTGAATGTTCAATTTGCGGCTTATTGGACGAACGAACAACACCTTTCGTTGTTTCTTTAAACAGAATGAAGAAATGTAAAACGATATAATCTCGATTCTCTTTGCATCGAATCAAGTGATTCTTTGTTCGCTCAAGATCTCAGTTGTACGATCTGACGATCGTTAAACAAATGAACAGCATCCTTCAGATGCTTTACGCTCCTAATGCGACTCTAAAACAGTCGGTTGTTTGTAACAGCCATAACAAAGTAGAATTTGTGTCTTGATGAAGCGGTTCTTGGAAGGTTTGTCGGTTTCTTCGGTTCGAGGATATAAAATAAATGAAACGTGTAAAAAATATCGTTTAAAGGTAAGTAAAACTTGTTAAGAAAATCTTGCAAATATAAATAATACGTGGTGAAAAAAAGAGTCGTATAACTTTAACCAAGACGTGTTAAACAAATGGTGTAAAAGTTAATAATACGTGTTAAAAGATCGTTGTAAAAGTGAATCTTGTAGAAAGATTCCCAGGTGTAATTAAAATTTCGATGTTAATTTCATAGCAAACTATAATTTTCTTTTCGATAGAAACCGAAACAAGGTGGAATTGAATTTTTTTGAAAAATGAAGTTACCCACTTTCGTAATAAACGGTTCACGTATTCTACTTTAGATTAATCGTTTACTTTTTACCTGGCTGCTACATGTATAGTAATATAACATATTAATAATAATGCAATATTATGTTATACAAATAATGTATATAATATTATATATTACTAGTATTTTTGTTTTATTTCACGTTTACATTATATATTTATACTGTTATTATATATATAATTATATTATATTATACAACGTACTATTATATAATATTTAATTACACGTATAATTATACATTAGATATATAATGTTACATATAGCATAATATATCACTATATGTACCACAATATAAATAATTTATACACATATACGTATAATGGTATAGGATGTATATATGATGATACAATATTATATTATACAAATAATATGTATAATATAATAAATAATATAATATAATAAAATAGTATGATATTATATATTTCTAGTATATTTGTTTTATATTACGTTCACATTATATATTTACACCGTTGTTATATATATTTGTATTATATTACACGATGTATTATATTTCATTTAATTTATAATATTAATTGTATAATATTTAATTTCAATTTATATATTTAATTACCCGCATAATTATACATTAAATATATAATGTTACATACAGCATGATATATCACTATATGTACCACATTATAAATAATTTATACACATATACGTATAATGGTATAGGATGTATATATGATAATACAATATTATATTATACAAATAATATGTATAATATAATAAATAATATAATATAATAAAATAGTATGATATTATATATTTCTAGTATATTTGTTTTATTTTACGTTTACATTATATATTTACACTGTTGTTATATATATTTGTATTATATTACACGATGTATTATATTTCATTTAATTTATAATATTAATTATATAATATTTAATTTCAATTTATATATTTAATTACCCGCATAATTATACATTAAATATATAATGTTACATACAGCATAATATATCACTATATGTACCACATTATAAATAATTTATACACATATACGTATAATGGTATACGATATATATGTGATCATGTAATATTATATTATACAAATATATATATATTTATATCATACAACGTACTATTATATAATATTTAATTTCAATTGATATATTTAATTACCCGCATAATTATACATTAAATATATAATGTTACATATAGCATAATATATTACTGTATGTATCACAATATAAATAATTCATTTTATTTATTATTAACCACGATGGTCATTGGGACAAAATTCTGTTTAAATTTGTGATTTCCACTGAATTTCTAAGGGCTATAAATGAATATCTTTATTTATTTCGTGTCCCTGCTGTTCAAGAAACAAGTGTTCCAAGGGTATTGTGAATTGCTGATAATTTTCCTATTTTTTATTCGCCCCCTATTGTGCCGGACAAAAGCCTCGAGTAAGAGAGAAATGTAGAGATCGAGAAAAGAGATACGGTACGGTGGAACTTGGATTGTGGACATAATAGACTGACTATGGCGCCGAGGAGAAATGGAGTCGCTTACTATGTACCGTATTTTTCCCCTTTTTCTTAAAACGTATTTGTGCGGTAAAACATTACTCGAACAAATTGTTGGTAAAACAAATTGTCTGCAGAGTATATCTTTGAATTGTGAAAACATGTAATTTCCAAAGAATTTAATATAATTTAAAACGATTATGCGTATCAAGATCATAAAACACGAATATATCATACTATAGATATGCATCATAACGCGCATAAAATAATTCTTCGAAGTATACGAGTGTACGTATTATGTACACAAGTGTAGTAACATTAAAATTACTATTTTTCTAACTCTGTTCCAATTAGCCACACGTTGTGGTATTAATTTCGAGAAGATTTACATATACCTGTTTTTCTATGACAATTTCTTCGTTTGCAATTCCATTCTTCGATTCTATATGCATATTCTATACGTGCATAAATTTAAATAAAATTTAATGAACGTAGAAGACTCGACTAATAACTCTCTGTATATATATCTTTTTATTTCATTTTTTATTTAATGCTCGTTTCTCGACAACTCTACGCATATTTTTTTTATGTTATCCAGAAAATTTGTTCGTTTACAATTCCATTCTTCTTGCGATTCTATATGCATATCCTATACGTGCATAAATTTGAATAAAATTTCATGAATGCAGAAGACTCGACTATAATGTATATTATTTATTATAATTATATTCATTATATTTTATATAATTATATACATGATACATTATACTTTATAAATATATATATATATAAATGTATATAATAGGAAATATCGAGCAGACGAGATAATATTCTGAATGAAAAACATATATATATATACACATCTTTTTATTTTATTTTTTATTTAACGCTTGCCTCTAGACCACTCCATGTACACGCACATCTACAACAGTAATAGCGTATATTTTCATTTAGAATATTATCTCCTCTGCGCGACATTCCCTATTATATACACTTTGCAGAAATAAAATTTCATTTTCTTAAAACTTCCACGAACAAATGAAAAACTAACCTAGAAATGTGTTTTAAACTCCGTACAATGAAATTAAGCTCCTTACCTACTACGATAGACGTACACGTGTACACAGAGCAAGTGTAAATGTGTTAATTTGCAGATACGAAATATATCTGAACGTATTGCGTATTAAATTACTCAACGTGCTATTCGTTTGTGCAAGAAGGCGCAGTGCAATTCTACGAATCACACGGTGTCAGCACACGAACGCATTGAATTCACCCTCTTTTCATGCCATTCATTATGCAATACCGCACTTTCTTGCCCCTCTTAGCAATTTTCTATTATTAAAACGAATCGATTGCAATCGTCTATCGCTTGGAAGAAAACCACGTATCCACGCTGATATCGATGTTTTGCTGTCGAACCAGTCACTCCATATACCTAAACACATAGATGCTCGGTCGTTTTCGCATTTTCTTGTCGCGACTCGCACTTTATCGTGCGATCTTTCACGCGCGTTTTCTCCTTTCTAATCTTTACAGGTTTAAGCTTTTTAATTTACAGCCCGATCCAACAAACGCTTTTCAGATTAATCGCCGTTCCATTAATATTTCGCCAGCCCTTACAGTTCAACGTGACGATTTTCTAACCTCACTTTGAAGCCTCTTTACTTTTCTTTTATTTTACTTTGCTTCGAAATTTTTCGACCAGAAATCGCAATTTTTCGAAGCACTGAGAGCTCCGTAGGATAAAACGCGATGAAATTACTGTGCTAGAAATATATGATCGAACGATCTGCTGAGTTTCGAATTAATTACAGAGGAACGTGATGGCTATAGCGCGCAATAAATTATATGTATGCAATTATTATTTTAGTCAGATTACGAGGCACTGGTTTCGTGAATGCAATATCGTATTAAGATCGTCGCATTTGCTTTTCTCTTTCGTGCTGACAATGCCTCACGTGTCAACGCCAACTTACTTCTCGAAAAAATTGCTCTCGATAAAATCGGCGTGAATCATCGATGATTCACACACGCTACGAGAAAGCACGTTGGACGGGTGTGTATCTGTCGGACATAAAAAAAATATGACATAGGACAGGAAAAATTGAAGATTTGTTCAAGTATCAAGCGAAACTGTTTCCTTTGTTAAAGATAATAATGTGATTTATGTTACTGAGCGTAATATCAATAAAAATATCAGACGTGTAGCTAATGTGCAGTACACCAAACAATTCCAATGATTAATTACAGTTTTTCACGTGATTCGTATTAAATTAACTTCTTACGAATTACAAATATCGATAACACATTTAAAACATCGAAACGATGAAACATTATTTGAGCGACATATCGCGTTATTTGCTTCTCGAACATATTCTGAAATAATTAATCGAATTAAAAAAACAATCTTACAGAGAATTATTTCTACAGCCAAATAAAACAAAATTCTTTAGAATTTAATAATTTAGAATTAGAATAAGAGTTAGAATAGAATTTAATTTCTTTACTTGAACAAATGTTTCCTGAAATAATTTCTCGTTCTGCTATATCAATCGTGTCAGAAATTCGCATTTCCCCGCGATACCTAACCTACACAATTCCACGCATTTGTTATTCCAGGATAATTGAAACGAGAACAATTAACGTTGCCCCGCAAAGCAATCTTTATCGTTTGCAACTGAAACGCGCGTGAAGCACGGCTGTTCCAATATTATTTCCAAGCGAGAAAATAAAGAAATTGCAAATAAATTCCTCGAACTGTCTCGTGCTCGTTGCAACGTATGCCGCGCGAGACAACAAATCAACTACATTCGCTGGAAGAAAGAAAGAACTCGCGTAAACATCCGCGATCTACTGCTAATTAAAACCTTCCTTTGTCCGCTTTCGCAACTCGCAGTGATTTCGTTAACCAATTTTCCTCGCACAACTATGCATCCGCATAAACTTCCGCAGTCCACAAATCATTGGACGCAGCGACGCGAGGTAAACGAACCAGCGAACCTACCAAGAAATCCAGGCGAACGCTTCAAGCTCGTGACAGATGCGCGGCAACCAGTTGAAACTAACGTGAAACTTGCGCCAAACTTTCGACTGGCCGTGTCACGAACTAACGAGGCCGAGGTAAGTAACCTGACCATGGTATCGACGAGTGTCTAACGAGCGCACGAGGCTCGTGTGTACACGCTGTACACACGACGAGATGGGTAAGCGTCGATAAATAGCGGTGCAATTATTGCAGCGAGGATCGATCGAGCTGCGTCGATTTGGGACGCGACGTTCGCGCGTATCAGCGACGAGCGACATGCTAACGATATTTCGAAAGTCGATGCTTTTCCATCCAAATATCGAATATTAATTAAGTATGTTAAATATGAATATTAAATATATTTAATGACACCGTGTATTATGCGCTGCGGTGTCACGACGCTTAATTTCTGAATATCGAAACTGTCGAACGAAATTTTCAGTTGATATCAGACGAGTCAATGATACACTGAGTGCCAAACAGCGCGATCGCGCTGTTTAGATTTTGTGTCGATAAGTCCCGGCAATAACAAAATCCACAATCACCTAGTTGCCAACCCAATATACATATTCTGACAAATCTTCGCAATAATAGCTGTAATATAAAAAAGTATAGGATGTTGAACACAAATTTTCAAGACTGGCCGCCATTAACATGGTTAATAGTTTAAATCTTCCGACATTGAGCAAGGGAGAGACGATATCCGACGTAATCTTCATTAATGAAATAGCTAAATGTGCATTGATGACTGATAAAAATAATGATAAGAAGTCGTCTGTTGTCTTGCACGAAACAAATGAAAGAAACTGTAGTCGCATAAATCGTATGGACAATCGCGTAAACTCTTGTCACACGAGCATGGAAATTGTCTTATAGAGTTAATTTTACGTAATATTTTCAAGATATTCTCTCGAGCGTTTTCTATGACAGTGTTGCGTTCTAAATTCTCTTTATATTTTTATGTTTATGTATTAATTATTCAAATGTACCGCCATCACTAACGTGCATCATTTCAACTCGTAAGTTAACGAAATCAGACGCGTTCTCGTGGCATCGACCAGCGTCGCGTCGTGTCATGGCAAGAGAGACCATACAGTATGGCATACACACACGGTTCGCGTGTGTCACATGAATCACCGAACGCTGTCGGCGGATGAATGAGTTCCTCGACAAGTAGCCCTCCTCGTCCAACCCTCCACTCATCTCCTCGGCCGACTATCCTCCACCCCCGCCGCCTGCGGCCAGAGGCGGCTGGCCACGCGATTCGCGTACGCATCTTGACCTCGCTACACCCTTGTTGCTTTTCAACCACGTCTCGACCAAGTACGTAATCCGCGTACTTACGATGCTATATATGTATGTAGGTTTTCTTCTTTTTCCTTTTACTTTCTTCTTTTTCAATTGTTTTTTCCTTTTCTTTTTCTTTTTTTTATAAGTTTAAAGCCACGCGCACGTTTCAAGTTGTCGGCGACTACGATAAGAGTAGTTAGCGAAAAATACAGTTACCTATGGTCGGTAAAAATCGATATGTCTGAGGAATCAGTAAGGTTAGAATTTCTTTGCTAAGACTTGCACAGAGTCGCAAGGATTCGAGTTTCGAAGCGTGTCTAGTAAATTAGTAGCGTGTTTGGAAGATTTCCGCTCTTTTCGTAGCGTCGTTGTTTCGTATTTGTTTCAAGTTGCTTGTTATCTATAACAGGTAAACATGTATCGGTAAGGCTAGAGATGATCATTGATAAACATAAAGTATCGAAATCACGAGGAAGAATTGATATTTTGCTGTTTAAAGTACCGATAGAGGAGAGAGAAAAGAAGATTGAGTTACTTTTCATGTTTGATATATCGAACAAAGTATATTTACGTTGTATGCGAAAGAGAAGCGTAAAGAAATGTTTAACTCATATTATACGCAGATATGTCTGTACTGTTTTACTATTCCAAGTATCTTATAAGAGGTAATTTAACCAATGTTAAGAGTTACGATATATGTTGATTGTAATCTTTCTCAGAACGTTTTCTATTCGATTCTATGGAATCGTACGCGTCTTGCGACAGAAAACTGACGCTTCGACGAGGCGGGAAACAATCACAAAGTGGTGGCGCGATTTTTTGAACTACAATAGTCTTACTACAAACAAGTACAACACACTGAAGTCTATCTAAGTGTTGACTTTTCACACGTTGACGCGTGTTTGCTTCGACGTAAAGCAATGGCGTCGGCGTGTTGAATTCAGCCACGCGCTGCAAATGCTTTTGCAAATACCTGCTGCAAAATATGAATATCGACGTGGGGCAACAAGCGCGTGGAAACTAAGCCAACGACGAACGATCGTGCGCGAACATTTGACGATAAATATTCATGGAAATTAGCGAGCTATTCATCGGAACAAGCGTAGAGAGTCGGTACGACGAAAGACAAAAGACGAAACTCTACGATTCGATGACCTGGCTTTCCAGAGAAAAGCTGGAAATTAACGTCGACGCAATTTGATTCGAAACTGGGGAGGAGGACTGCGTCGATTCCTTGCATTTCAATATTTTACACTAGCCATTTGTAAAATATTGATATCGCGCTTGTTCACCTGTCGTTTCAGATAAAACTGAAAAATGTAGAATAATTGGTGCGATTAAAAAATAATAATATTACATTAGGCTCCTTTCCAAATAATAGACTCATTTTTTCCTTCTTATATTATTTTATCGAATGACGTATGGTACATTTCGTAGTAATGGAACAAAATAATACAAAAGAACAAATGTGCGCCTATTATTTTCCTACAAAACGAAAGAAGCTTTTCGGACAATGCAATAATTCCAAATGAATTTCCAACTGTCCAGATTATTTTATATTGATTATCGTTAATTACTGTTCATTACTATTATTTTAGATAAACTCACACGCACGTTTCTGGGACTTTCCAAATACGTGTGCACCTATGCACATTGCGTTTGCTGTGCACCAGGTGCAATAGCTGGTGAGTCGAGGAATACTTAAAAATGCATAAAAGTTGGTTAATCTGGATGCATCGTAGGTGATGCGAGAAGGGATGGATTTGTGTCGTGCGGCCGATAATTGTTTCGCGTATAATTTCATTGTGAAATAGTAATCAGACATGGCGTATAGTTTAGCGCAATTCCATTAGGATCGATCGTTGTACCCTGCATACGTAATTCGATTATGACGTGGCTAATAATCTTTTGCGGACAGAGTTGTACGAATTCTGCGAATTCTGTCGCCACGAGTCGCTTCTTCTATCAGATCGTATGATGAAATTGTGAGGATGTTCGTCGTTGCAGAATTCTATCTGTTCCGTTATCGACATTGTATTACGTCTCCAACTTATCATACAAGATAAAAGATTGATATTCATATTTAATCAACCACCTTAACGGTTATTATCGATGTGACCAGAAGTTGCAGTACAGGTATTTGTAGATAAGTTTGACTGATTTTCGTTACCGATAAACATTATCAGTAAGATAATTTTCTTTTTGGTTACCGGTGACCGTTACATGTGAGAGAATTTTTTTCTTTGCTTACTGGTAACCATTCTATGTGAGAGAATTTTGTTTTCTTACCAATAACAGTTATTTGCAACGGAATGTTTTTTTTGGTTATGGATAACCATTATGTATACGAGAATATTGTTTGGTTACCGATAATCATTATCGACGAGAAACACTTTTTTCCTGGTTGTCCGGAACCATTAGGTACACGAGAATTTTTGTTTGGATAACCATTATACATGACAAGATTTTTCCTTGGCCATCAATGACCATCGTAACCAGAATTTCGTTTGAGCACCAACAACCTTTTTTCTGTGACAGAATTCTTTTTGGTCACCAATAACCGTTATTTTTACAACGAAATATTTTGTTTTGGTTATGGATAACCATTACATATACGAGAATATTGTTTGGTTACCGATAACCATTATACATAACAAAACTTTTCCTTGGCCACCAATAACCATCGCAACCAGAACTTCGTTTGAGCACCAAAAACCGTTATCTGTGATAGGATTCTTTTTCGTCGTCAATAACCACTTAATCAGGCACCCTAACGGTTATAATTAACGTGACAAGAAGTTGCAGTGTAGTAATTAGCAGATAAGTCTAACTGATTTTGGTTACCGATAACCATTGCATTATTAAGAGAAATTTTTTTTTTTGGTTACTGATAACCATTCTATGTGAGAGAATTGTTTTGGTCGCCGATAACCATCATCCATGACAAAATTTTTCCTTGGTTACTAATAATCATTATCTATGACAGAATTTTTTTTCATCACCAATACTCATTTTTTTTGACAGAATTCTTTTTGGACACCAATAACCATTATTCACAACGGAATGTTTTCTTTTGTTTTGGTTATGGATAACCATTAAGTATACGAGAATATTGTTTTGTAGTCGATAACCATCATCCATTACAAAATTTTTCCTTAGTCAATAATAATCATTATTCGTGACAGAATTTTTTTTCCTAGCCAATAATCATTATCTGTGACAGAATTTTTTTTCACCATCAATATTAATTTTTTTGACAGAATTCTGTTTGGTCACCAATAACCGTTATTCACAACGGAATGTTTTCTTTTGTTTTGGTTATGGATAACCATTAAGTATACGAGAATATTGTTTTGTCGTCGATAACCATTATCCATGACAAAATTTTTCATTAGTCACCAATAATCATTATTCGTGACAGAATTTTTTTTCCTCACCAGTAATCATTATCTGTGACAGAATTTTTTTTCACCATCAATATTAATTTTTTTGACAGAATTCTGTTTGGTCACCAATAACCGTTATTCACAACGGAATGTTTTCTTTTGTTTTGGTTATGGATAACCATTAAGTATACGAGAATATTGTTTNTGTCGTCGATAACCATCATCCATGACAAAATTTTTCCTTAGTCACCAATAATCATTATTCGTGACAGAATTTTTTTTCCTAGCCAATAATCATTATCTGTGACAGAATTTTTTTTCGTCATCAATACTCATTTTTTTTGACAGAATTCTTTTTGGATACCAATAACCGTTATTCACAGCGGAATGTTTTCTTTTTTTTTGGTTATGGATAACCATTAAGTATACGAGAATATTGTTTGCTTGTCATCAAATTTCAGTATCATCAAATTTGTATTAACATTGCTGATAATCAGCATCCGGATGAATTAGCTTAAGAAATAAATCTCGATGACCTGCGTGCGAGCTCCTCTCGTCTACATCTTGTCGTTGGCAATGTTAACAAAAAGTGACGATGATCGAAAGTCACCAAAGAAAAGTTCCATCATCGATTATAGTTATCGGTGATAAAAAAAAAAAAAAAGAAATATTCCGTCACGGATAATAGTCGCAGACAACCAAAAAATAATCCTCTCGCGTATGATGTTTATCGAAAAGCAAACAAATATTCTCTCATCTGCGATAGTCATCGTGAAGCATAAAAAATTTTCTCTCGTTTCTCGATACTGGTTATCGGTAGCAAAAATCATCTTTCGATCATTTACAACGATTATTCGTACCGAGAATGCTTAACAGATTCTTTCTTTTTAATTATTCACTTTTCCAAAAAATTTATCAACATTTAATAATCACTGTCTTTCTATTTAAACGAAAATCACTTTTTCGTTAAGAATTCTTTTCATAAAAATTTCAGGAATAACAAAAATCTGTGGACCCTGCATTTAATACACAAAAATAACAGTTGCAATTTCGTTTTTTATCTTGTTCACCTTAGCAGCTTCGTTACGCTCGCAGATACAAAAAAAAAAAAAAAAGTTGCTTAAGGAAAATGTTGCTCGGTTTAGAATTAGCAAGTTAGCGTTTAATATTTCAACTCGACGTTGAGATTCGACATTAAGAAACGACTATTTGTCACGCAGTGTGCATCTAAATTACCTCGTTTTCTTCGTACGTCGACCTCCCGTTTTATTTTTGAAATTGACAAGTTCATAAAGAGGATCATGTGTAAATTTAGCGTTCGTCTGCAAAAAGGAGGGCAAGTGTAGCAAATTAGTAGCTCTGGTGTTCGCTGGAATTTTCGTTAACCACGTTCGTGTCCTATCTGTTTTATCGTTAGTCCCGCTGATCGACGATCTATGGAAACTCGTGCTACAACTTGCACGATAAGCCTATCGTCGCTGGTTTTCCATGTAAGAAAACGAGACCGTGGGAAAATTCGAACAATGGTTTGCTCGTGTGTGGAAAAATGCTAAGCTTCCACGTGGCTCATAATTTTAACACTGTTTCACACTAAGTTGATTTCCTATTTGTCATGTTCCGCCCTGTATACGGTGCATTATTTGCATATTTTGATTAAAACTTAGGTTGGCTGGTTTCTCTACAAAGATTGACACGCTGTGACCTGCAATCTCGTCAATCGAAGAATATTAATCGACCCATTTTCCCAACCATATTTCAACTACACTTTCACATACATATGGACACATACATATTTTGTTTAAATTTAATATTTTGTAAAACGAACGTTTGCTCTCATCAATCGTGGAATATTCATTGACCTAGTTCGTTTGAACGTTCGAACACTTGAAAAAAAATTGCGGTGAATTTTTACCGTCGCTGCGAATTTGTCAGTTTGCTGCGCAGAACACGACGAAGAAATATCATGCTGAAAAATATCGTCCTTTACAGAATCAATGATCCCATGCACGTTCGATGTACGTACGTTTAATGCCGTTACATCGACAGGACCATGTTCCTATCTTGGTCGCATGTTCCACTAATCCGCTTTGATACTGTCACAGATACTCCGCGCGCATAGTCCTCTAGAGATAACGCGATTCTAGCGTCGCGCTGCATCGATTTTTCTTCACATTTTTACACAGCAAAACGAATGCCTGGTTCGCTTCGTGTGTATTTTCCTTTTTCTTTTCGTTTCTTCTCTTTGCTTTTGCTCTTTAGCGAAGTAGGAAATATAATTTTTAGGACTGCGATTAAACGTAATGTAACATAAGTGCGCAGGTTGTACGGTCCCAGCGTGCGTTTGTTTCCAAGTAAATTAGAAATAAAGTCTTGAAATTTACTCTGAAATACTGAAAAAGTATTTGCCTGTGTATGTATTAGGTTGTCTCAAATGTGTCTTCCGCTTTGTAAGGAAATGATAGATGCACGACGTTTTTGTTTTTTATTATTTTATTGAATTATGCACGACCCATTTTGCAGGAATAGAACAATACAAATATCGGCAGTAGAATAACATGGAGGAAAAAACGTTGTGCATCTATTGTTTCCTTACAAAACGAACGAAATTTTCGGGACGACCCAACATATCTTTGCTTTTCAACGAAGACTTCAACTTTTGGGAGATTGTCGGGCGAGGACGACGTCGAAGGATGTCCCATTTGCATGAAATTGCATAATTGCACAATACGAATGAGTAAAATCGTATGGCAAACTTGGACTATGGCAGTTGCGCGCGTAAAGAGTCGAGTCCTATCGCACGCTGATTTTCGATTGACCAATCCGGTTGGTGCAGGTGCACAGAGCTATCAGAAAAGAGGGAAAGTTTTACGGTTTTCTGTTACCAATACAACAGCGAATATCGTTTTTTCGTGTTTGCAATAGTTTTCGAAGAACAAAGGCTGCCTTTGATTTTTTTGATAGAACGCTGTATATTTTTTCATGTCATATGAAAACGCGTGTGCAAATACAACGACTATCGAGGTCGTGCAAGATGCATAACGAAAGAATTATTTCGAATATTACGTGTCGATGTTATTTTATTAAAAAAAAATCGGAGGACACCTCTGTTCCTTGAAAAATATTGCGAATTTGAAAAAATGATATACGTTATTTTATTGGTCAGAGAAAACTGTAAAACTTTTCCCTCTTTCATTTTTTCCCTAATATGTACCATTTACGAGAAAAACGCTGGCTAATAATGGCGCGAACACCCCGTATGTGATTACAGCGAAGAAGCGTTCGTGTGCTACGAAACTTATATCGAGGGAATTTATAGTAAAGACGTAAATGTTGATGAACTGAAGAGTAGAAATGGAGCAGTTTGATATATCGAGTAAGATTTTGAATGCAGTCGCTGTTTCCGAAAAGTTGAAAAAGAAAATTATAATTACGTCTCGTAATGTGGGAATAATTTTAAAACTGTTTCCAACGTTAGAGAATGAACAACAGCGAAGAAGAGCGTTCATTTTTCGTTTTAAAACTGGTAAGAACTACTTTTTCGGGACAAACGCTTAACGCATTGGTAATGTTGCGCGTAGAAATGGATATTTTAAAAGTTCTTTGTTACGAGGACAAAATGTTACTAAATATTATCTATTGTTTTGTTACTAATTATTGTTACTAGTGACTATTGTGAAAATTAGAAAACCAATATTTTTAATTTCTTCAAATAATTTGATATTGATTTTGTATTTTTATTTTATATTTTTTCTTCATCCCAAGTTAATGATGCGAATTCAGACAAATTTTAAAATCGTGATATTTGTTCCCTCGACTTTCATTTGCATATCTGGGGCCCGGAAAACTCTAGACACGGCCCTGCTTAGGAAGCCACCGCGTGTTATGTAAATCGATCACATAATTAAGGGATTTCGGGGCAAATTATCGCGAGTCATCGACAGTGTGGGCATAATCATTATCGGATACGTCGGATACAGGTGCAATCAAACGCATCGACTAGATAGCGGCGCTCCGTGAACGTACGCTGTTCCTGACAGCACTTGTTCACTTGACAAATGTTTTAGGATAAGTACCTTTGGACACTTGGAACATGTTCAAACAGTTAACAGGTCCGGTGTTTGATCAGATTTTCAGATTATCAGTGAAAGTGGCAAACCATCGAGTTAGAGTCACGTCCGATTTTCGAAAAAAAATTCTCTTCTTTAAGTACGACACGGTAATAACGTAAATTGTTTCTGATTATTGTTCCTGTTGTGATATGTGAGTTTTTTTATATTTCCATTTGCTCTTCGTTTCAACTAAGTAAAGAGCTATTAATGTTTTAGGAATATTTTTGAACATAATATTGAGACGAAGTATCACGTACCAATATTAACGAGAATTCTTTTTTATTTACCTGAAATTTAGAAAATTTTCTAACGACGAAAAATTGTGTTCCATCGTGAAAAATTGAAAATTGAATGTTTGTACTTATGATAAAAAAACGAAGTTGATAGAAAATTACTCGTTAAGATAGAATTAAATTTATAATGAATAAATAAATTTGATTTGTTTATTATTCATGAGCAATAAGGAGAAATTATTTGGAAGCTTTCTACCTTGCGATCTGATATTTTTAGATGCGTAGAGAAAAGGGGAGAATTCAATTTTTTTTTTTATTATGAATATTATTTATATTTGATTCGAATATCGCTCTTGTCTCGAATATCTTATCAGAAATCTTATGGGGATAAGATTAACTGTAACTGTAACAGCGCAGCGTAGAAGAAAAGCCCCTCGATGGGAGTTGAAGAGGCTATCGATGATCTCATATTATGTTAGGTCTCATGAATGCTTTTTTTACACTGCTGTATTTGACTAGACATTTCAGTCGGGTGTTCTTATCTGAGATATATCCCAGAACCTGTACTGTATCAACGAATGAGCAACTTATGAACGAGGAGATGAACGAATGAAGAAATAAACGAATAAGAAATTCGAATGGAGTAACAAGTAAACGAATAATGGATAAGAATTGGATGATCGAGTAAATGAATAAGAAATTCGAATGGAATAATAGCTAAACTAATAATGGATAAGAATTGGATGTACGAATAAATGAGTGAGAAATTCGAATGGAATAAGAAGTAAATGAATAATGGATAAAAATTGGGTGGAAGAATAAACAAATAAGAAATTCGAATGGAATAATAGCAAAACGAATAATGAATAAGAATTGGATGAACGAGTAAATGAATAAAAAGTTCGAGTGGAATAATGATTAAACTAAAAATGGATAAGAATTGGATAAACGAGTAAATGAGCGAGAAATTCGAATGAAATAAGAAGTAAATGAATAATGGATAAAAATTGGGTGGAAGAATAAACAAATAAGAAATTCGAATGGAATAATAGCAAAACGAATAATGAATAAGAATTGAATGAACGAGTAAATGAATAAAAAGTTCGAGTGGAATAATGATTAAACTAAAAATGGATAAGAATTGGATAAACGAGTAAATGAGCGAGAAATTCGAATGAAATAAGAAGTAAATGAATAATGGATAAAAATTGTGTGGAAGAATAAACAAATAAGAAATTCGAATGGAATAATAGCAAAACGAATAATGGATAAGAATTGGATGAACGAGTAAATGAATAAAAAGTTCGAGTGGAATAATGATTAAACTAAAAATGGATAAGAATTGGATAAACGAGTAAATGAGCGAGAAATTCGAATGAAATAAGAAGTAAATGAATAATGGATAAAAATTGGGTGGAAGAATAAACAAATAAGAAATTCGAATGGAATAGTAGCAAAACGAATAATGGATAAGAATTGGCTGAAGGAGTAAACGAATAAAATACTGGAGTGGAATATCAAGTAAACGAATAATGGATAAGAACTGGATAAACGAGTAAATTAGCGAGAAATTCGAATGAAATAAGACGTAAATGAATAATGGATAAGAATTGGGTGGAAGAATAAACAAAAAAACAATTGAAATGCAATAATAACTAAACTGAGAATGGATAAGAATTGGATGAACGAGTGAACGAACAAAAAACACGAATGGAATAATGACTAAACTAAAAATGGATAAGAATTGGATAAGCGAGTAAACGAATAAAATACTCGAGTGGAATATCAAGTAAACGAATAATGGATAAGAAATGGATGAACGCGTAAATGAGTAGGAAACTCAAATAGAATAACAAGAAAACAAATAATGGATAAGAATCGGATGAACGAGTAAACTGAATAAATTGATAATACATTGAAATTGGATAAACGAATAAACGAAGAAGGAATTAAATTGGGATAACGAATAAGCGAGCAAGAAATTGTAATTGAATAAGCGGATGGAGAGTTGAACGATCAATAAACCAACGAGTCGTATATCGAATAATAAAGGAATAGTCCAATCGAAAAGTAAATTCGAATTACCTGTATTCTACGCGTATTTCCATCTTCAAATTTCCCAAAGCTACATCTGAAGTCTGCAGTTTATTTATTATTCTAAATCTTGCTATCCGTGAAAATATTTATTATTCTAAATCTTGTTATCCATGAAAAGATTGATTATTCTAAATCTTGTTATCCATGAAAATATTTATTATTCTAAATCTTGTTATCCATGAAAATATTTATTATTCTAAATCTTGCTATCCATGAAAAGATTTATTATTCTAAATCTTGTTATCCATGAAAATATTTATTATTCTAAATCGTGTTATCCATGAAAAGATTGATTATTCTAAATCTTGTTATCCATGAAAAGATTGATTATTCTAAATCTTGCTATCCATGAAAAGATTTATTATTCTAAATCTTGCTATCCATGAAAAGATTGATTATTGTAAATCTTGTTATCCATGAAAAGATTGATTATTCTAAATCTTGTTATCCATGAAAATATTTATTATTCTACATCTTGTTATCCATCAAAAGATTGATTATTCTAAATCTTGTTATCCATGAAAAGATTGATTATTCTAAATCTTGTTATCCATGAAAAGATTTATTATTCTAAATCTTGTTATCCATGAAAAGATTGATTATTCTAAATCTTGCTATCCGTGAAAATATTTATTATTCTAAATCTTGTTATCCATGAAAAGATTGATTATTCTAAATCTTGTTATCCATGAAAATATTTATTATTCTAAATCTTGCTATCCATGAAAATATTTATTATTCTAAATCTTGCTATCCANTAAATCTTGTTATCCATGAAAAGATTGATTATTCTAAATCTTGTTATCCATGAAAATATTTATTATTCTAAATCTTGCTATCCATGAAAATGTTTATTATTCTAAATCTTGCTATCCATGAAAATATTTATTATTCTAAATCTTGCTATCCATGAAAAGATTGATTATTCTAAATCTTGTTATCCATGAAAATATTTATTATTCTAAATCTTGCTATCCATGAAAATGTTTATTATTCTAAATCTTGCTATCCATGAAAAGATTGATTATTCTAAATCTTGTTATCCATAAAAAGATTGATTATTCTAAATCATGTTATCCATGAAAAGATTGATTATTCTAAATCTTGTTATCCATGAAAAGATTGATTATTCTAAATCTTGTTATCCATGAAAAGATTGATTATTCTAAATCTTGCTATCCATGAAAAGATTTATTATTCTAAATCTTGCTATCCATGAAAAGATTGATTATTGTAAATCTTGTTATCCATGAAAAGATTGATTATTCTAAATCTTGTTATCCATGAAAATATTTATTATTCTAAATCTTGTTATCCATCAAAAGATTGATTATTCTAAATCTTGTTATCCATGAAAAGATTGATTATTCTAAATCTTGTTATCCATGAAAATATTTATTATTCTAAATCTTGCTATCCATGAAAATGTTTATTATTCTAAATCTTGCTATCCATGAAAAGATTGATTATTCTAAATCTTGTTATCCATGAAAATATTTATTATTCTAAATCTTGTTATCCATGAAAAGATTGATTATTCTAAATCTTGTTATCCATGAAAATATTTATTATTCTAAATCTTGTTATCCATGAAAAGATTGATTATTGTAAATCTTGTTATCCATGAAAAGATTGATTATTCTAAATCTTGCTATCCGTGAAAATATTTATTATTCTAAATCTTGTTATCCATGAAAATGTTTATTATTCTAAATCTTGCTATCCATGAAAATATTTATTATTCTAAATCTTGCTATCCATGAAAAGATTGATTATTCTAAATCTTGTTATCCATGAAAATATTTATTATTCTAAATCTTGCTATCCATGAAAAGATTGATTATTCTAAATCTTGTTATCCATGAAAATATTTATTATTCTAAATCTTGTTATCCATGAAAAGATTCATTATTCTAAATCTTGCTATCCGTGAAAATATTTATTATTCTAAATCTTGTTATCTATGAAAATATTTATTATTCTAAATCTTGCTATCCATGAAAATATTTATTATTTTAAATCTTGTTATCCATGAAAATATTGATTATTCTAAATCTTGTTATCCATGAAAATATTTATTATTCTAAATCTTGTTATCCATGAAAAGATTTATTATTTTAAATCTTGTTATCCATGAAAATATTGATTATTCTAAATCTTGTTATCCATGAAAATATTTATTATTCTAAATCTTGTTATCCATGAAAAGATTTATTATTCTAAATCTTGTTATCCATGAAAAGATTGATTATTCTAAATCTTGTTATCCATGAAAATATTTATTATTCTAAACCTTGTTATCCATGAAAAGAGTAATAAATACACCGCAGACTTGAGATGTATCTCTGGGAGATTTAAAGATACAAATACGCCTAGAATACACGTAACACCTTCTTACACATAATAACGTTTAAAAAAGCAGGAATTTTCATGAATAAAATAATAGAAATACAACATTTATTCTTTTATGTTGTTTTATCGAATCATTGAATTATACGAATCATATGATCCATTTTGTTCTAGAACAATATATATATATATAACATAATATAATTATTAATATAAAACAAAAAACATCGTGCACCTGTTATTTCCTTACAAAAACGAAAGGAACTTCCGGGACAATCTGATGTTATAAATAACAGTCGTATTCTACGCTATAACAAGAAACATATATCATGCGTCTTACTGCAGCTCATACCGTAGCTACATTCGCATATTTAACATTCCATTATTCCAACCAGGGTATACGGATCTTGCTCAAGGCCATCTATACGTTGGCATCTTTCCTCGAGTTTCGAGCAAATCTATGCCAAAATATCGCCTAAAAGGAACTCGCGTAACTACAAAGCTGGCGCCGTTTTGTCGTCCTCTTCTACCGACAAAAATACACCAAACGCTAGTATTAGGTTGCGCAATACGCTAATTTAACTTTCAGCTTCTCAACTTTAACGTCGCCTGCTTTTAACAGATTTACTCTGTGACACCGCTGTCGCAACAAAATTTTACGATCCTCTCGATCATTGTACGCGATTGGACAATTGCACATCTTCGTTGCTTCTCCATGCAAACTATTCCTCGTCCTCTGCTCTTTTCTTCCTTCGTTTCACAAATGGCCCACGCGTTAATCACGACGCTTAGATAAGAAAACGTTCAAATTTACAATTTCTTTCATCTTGATTTTTAACAATTTTCAACGTTACTGAAGAAATATTACAGTTGAATATTGCGGTTGAACGATAAGATGAATGTAAATGTAATGTAAATGAAGAAATGTAGTTTGTCGAACTTAATGCAAAGCAACGAGAAAATGTAATTCGTTGAACGTAAATATTCATAGAATCTTGAAATTCTTCGAAAGTACGAACGCTTTTAGAAAACTATAATGTTATCTTGTTCAATTGTATGGACCAATTGTATCGTACGTCTCACAGACATAGTAACGAGTGTGTTGGACACGAATTTTTTAAACTGGCCGTGGAAAACAATGTACGTCGGATGCCGTTTGATTCTCACAATTAAGGCGGTATCTTAATAGTTTGAATGTTCTGATGCTGTGCATAAGAAGGATGATACGTGATATAATCTTTATTTAAAATTTCAGCTAACATAATTAAAACATGCATTTCCATTTGAAAATATAATGCAGTTGTTGATTGCATATGCACCATTGCATTTCAAAAAAAAAAAAAAGAAAAAGAGGAAATGTGGTCCCACGAATGTAGTACTCTTTGAATGATTCATCTTTCTTGAATATTTTTCTGTAACTGCAATGGTAACGGAGTTAGAACATGAAACAGTTGCGTGGATCGTCCTGTGCAGATTCAGACGATGAAATTAAAATTGCCTAATAAAAGAGAGAAAAATAAAGCTCGGTTAAATGTTCCACCGTAAACCTTCCTAATTCTTTCCAAACTAATGTGCTCACGCTTTCGACACCCTGTATACTGTAAATGAACTATGGTAGCATATTATGTAAAGAATATTATATTGCATTTCATTATGGAAATTAAAATTGCCTAATAAAAGGAAGGAAAATAAAGCTTGGTTAAATGTTTCACTGTAAACCTTCCTAATTCTTTCCAAACTAATGAGCTCACGTTTTTGACATCCTGTATACTGTAAATGAACTATGGTAGCATATCCTACAAAGAATATTACATTGCATTTCATTATGGAAATTAAAATCGCCTAATAAAAGAGAGAAAAATAAAGCTCGGTTAAATGTTCCACTGTAAACCTTCCTAATTCTTTCCAAACTAATGTGCTCACGCTTTCGACACCCTGTATATTGTAAATGAACTATGGTAGCATATCCTACAAAGAATATTGCATTGTGTTTTCTGATGGGAATTGAAATTGGCTTATAAAGGAAAAATTGTCTAATAAAAAATAAAGCTTGGTTAAATGTTTCACTGTAAACCTTCCTAATTCTTTCCAAACTAATGTGCTCATATTTCTGACACCCTTTATATTGTGTATGAACTATGGTAGCATATTATGTAAAGAATGTTATATTGCATTTCATTATGGAAATTAAAATTGCCTAATAAAAGAGAGAAAAATAAAGCTCATTTAAATGTTCCACTGTAAACCTTCTCAATTCTTTCCAAACTAATGTGCTCACGTTTTTGACATCCTGTATACTGTAAATGAACTATGGTAGCATATCCTACAAAGAATATTACATTGCATTTCATTATGGAAATTAAAATCGCCTAATAAAAGGAAGGAAAATAAAGCTCGGTTAAATGTTTCACTGTAAACCTTCCTAATTCTTTCCAAACTAATGTGCTCACGTTTTTGACATCCTGTATACTGTAAATGAACTATGGTAGCATATCCTACAAAGAATATTACATTGCATTTCATTATGGAAATTAAAATCGCCTAATAAAAGGAAGGAAAATAAAGCTCGGTTAAATGTTCCACTGTAAACCTTCTCAGATCTTCCCAAACTAATGTGCTCACGTTTTTAACATCCTGTATACTGTAAATGAACTATGGTAGCATATCCTACAAAGAATATTGCATTGTATTTCCTGATGGAAATTGAAATTGGCTCATAAAGGAAAAATTGTCTAATAAAAAATAAAGCTTGGTTAAATGTTTCACTGTAAACCTTCCTAATCCTTTCCAAACTAATATGCTCACGTTTTTGACATCCTGTATATTGTACACAACGATGGCAGTCACTAGCCATACGGATACAAAACAACTTTGCACGTAGATTTCATATTCGATTGAACAAGAGGCTAGCAACCCTTGGAACACAGTTAACCGGCCATCTTCCTCTTTGACTAGTTTCGGAGCAGCATTCCTTTGTTCTTTCATGCTGGCGTGAGTGGCGTGCAACGTGCAACCCACTCGTTAAAACACGTAATCGTAAGGAAGGATGCAACGCGTGCTTTGACCCTGGAATTCGTGTTACCCGCGTGGACGTCGTGGGTAATTCTATGAATATGAAATTAATTTGTGCCGCGTACACGAATTATCGGCTACTCTCCTTTAACGTTGAAATCGCAACCGTGTAAATTGCCGTAAGAGGCCGCCAGAGGAACGGAAGTTCGCATGCAACCGACTCGATGCATGTTATTTGCTATTCACCGCAGCGCGTCGAGTAAAAAAGAAATAGAGAAATAAAAGAGGAAAATAAACGCCTGTCACAGTGACATACATTCGATTGGTTGCCGATTAACTCGGTTAACTTTGTCGTGTTGCCAGCGATCGTCTACTTATCCACCTGGTTAATTAGGTGTATGCACGTGCATATGCTTTCAACATGGAGAAATTATACTTCTTTTTCCTTCTTTCTTAGCTCTAACCAGACACGCTGCCTAACTAATTAGAAAATAATACTTAGCTGTGTCATCGTCTTTTTCTTTTCGTTTTTTTTTCTTTTTTGTTTCTTCTCTATCGGCACACTCGGTATAATTAATTAGAAAACTATACTTCATTTTGTCATCGTCTGTTTCTTTTTACGACAAATCATAATTTCCTTCGCTCTTTCTCTTACGTATCGAGATATAACGCGATATAATTATATTATTAGCAAATAAATACCTTTTTTTGTTGTCATTTTTTTATTCACCGTGTGTCACATAAATATCAATTTGTAACGTTGCGGGAATGTTATTAAAATATAGCTGGGGCGGATTTTACACGGTGCTTTTTTCACGCGACTCACTTTTACACAGATTTTTTTCCACGGTTCATTCACTTTCACACGCTTTTTTAAACACCTGTTAAGGTAGCTTTAGGCACCTTTGTGGAAAGTTAATGGTGCAAGTTAATTATAACGAAAAAGACCATTCATTCTCAGCAAGTTTAATCGAACAAGATAAACTCGAACATTATTTCGCTGTGAACAGCGAACGTTCAACGCGATTTTCAAGGCACTTGAGAACTTGCGTGGCTCGTTGTAAAGAATTGTTAGAATAAAAAGCAAAACACGTGTCATCGCAACTGATACAAAACGATCAGACGAAGTCTGATTCTTCGAGCGACCAATGAAGAAAATGTGGATTTTTGAAAAGAAATTTTCTTTCATTTTCCTTGACACGTTACCTTTACCTTCGTGTGTTTTATCGAATGAAATGTTATCATCGAATGTAGTTCGAATATGTTAAATTGTTTTCTATATCATTTGCCTCAGGTCGATGCAAGTTTTATACTTTTCCCGGGAAGCAATTTTTTCAACGATTTTTTTTAAATGGTTTTTTTCAATTTACGCATCTTGTAAGAAAAGCTGCACGTTATTCTGAATGATATTTCTAAAATATTTCCTTTTTTAAAATACACCCGGTAAGTACGTATTATTTTATTATCATTCTACGTCAGTGTCTTCTAACAAAAAGCAGATACATGTTGGTGGTACTTTCATTGAAGTAGCAATTAGAATCAGAAAGCAAAAATTGATGGCTTGAAACGATTCTCGTTAGAATAGATTATAAATTCCAATTACTTTTTTGCCATTGCGCTTTAACAATGATTTACCGATGTGACCATCGTCCTGTAAGTATTATCCCTGCAATTAATCAAATCAGTATTCTGCTTAGCAGATTAAAAGACGCAATTTCTACTGTGATCAATGAAATTAAACAATCTGAAGGCAAATAATTTTCAACAAACGAAATACGTATGTCTCCACTACATTCCACGTTCATCTTTTTACTTTATATGTATGCTACATATACATAATAATATAAGTAGTATATATAATATATATAATATAGTAATATAAATAAATGTAATATAATATAATACAATATAATATATATAATATATAAAAATATAAATAATATATATATATGTATGTATGATATATCTATATCGTGGAATATGTATATTGTTATGTGCTGCAACTTACTATATTAATTTTATTAGTATGTAACTTACTATATTAATATGTGTATTATATATGTTAATGTTATTAGTATGCAACTTACTATATTAATATGTATATTATATATATTAATGTTATTAGTATGCAACTTAGTATATTAATATATATATATATATTAATTTTATTGGTATGTAATTTACTCTATTAATATCCACATTATATATATTAATGTTATTAGTATGCAACTTACTATATTAATATGTATATTATATATATTAATGTTATTAGTATGTAACTTACTATAATAATATATATATTAATTTTATTGGCATGTAACTTATTATATTAATATATATATATTGATATTATTGGTATGTAACATACTATATTAATATGTATATTATATATATTAATGTTATTAGTATGTAACTTACTATATTAATATATATATTAATTTTATTGGCATGTAACTTATTATATTAATATATATATATTGATATTATTGGTATGTAACATACTATATTAATATGTATATTATATATATTAATTTTATTAGTATGTAACTTACTATATTAATATGTGTATTATATATATTAATGTTATTAGTATGCAACTTACTATATTAAGATGTATATTATATATATTAATGTTATTAGTATGCAACTTAGTATATTAATATATATATATATTAATTTTATTGGTATGTAATTTACTCTATTAATATCCATAATATATATATTAATGTTATTAGTATGTAACTTACTATATTAATATATATATATATATTACTTTTATTAGCATATAACACTATATTAATATATATATTAATGTTATTAGTATGTGACTTACTATAATAATATATATATTAATTTTATTGGCATGTAATTTACTCTATTAATATCCACATTATATATATTAATGTTATTAGTATGCAACTTACTATATTAATATGTATATTATATATATTAATGTTATTAGTATGTAACTTACTATAATAATATATATATTAATTTTATTGGCATGTAACTTATTATATTAATATATATATATATATATTGATTTTATTGGTATGTAACATACTATATTAATATGTATATTATATATATTAATTTTATTAGTATGTAACTTACTATGTTACTAATAAAATAAAATATATATATATTAATATAGTAAGTTACTACAAGTTGATATATATAATATATACAATATAGATGTATATTAATATAGTAAGTTACAGTATATCACACAATATATATACCACGAAATAGAATTGAAGAACAGTAACAGAAAGACTGAAATTAGCGTTGCGTGTTTCTATTCACAATCTTGCGGTTAAATTGCATTCTATCCCGAAGAATAAATAAAAATCTTCGAACAGTGTTACTTATAGCTACTTCAACGGCATAATTATGCATGCATCATAATTATCGCGAACGCAACGAAATGATAACAATCTCGTTATTTCGTTCCGTTTCAATTAATTATCGATCGTTTAATATTAAAGTGCTCCGTATCAGTGAATTTCTAATTTGTGTTCGTTCCTTTCAGCACAATAACGTACAATCCAGCGTGCATCCCCGAATCACGACAAGGTGCATCTAAAATGTAACAATGAGATTACATTGTCCATCGTTGTAACAACTTCAATCGCGACGAAAATGCAAATTGCGTAGTTGAACGTTTCGCATTTTCAGGTTTACCATTTCGCAAAGTTAACAATTAAAATTAATAGAGCGTCATGTTTAATTACTCGCTACGACGCTTTTAATTTCACGAAAACTCACCGACGCGTCTCTTCTACATAGATATGATACATAGATATGTTGAAACGCTAATTTTTATTTAAACATCGTGCCTTCGTATAGCAATATACATATTTCATGGTATAGATATATCATACATATATATATATATATATATTACTCATATTTTTATATATTATATATATTAAATTGTATTATATTATGTTATATTTATTTATATTTTTATATTATATATTACATTGTATTATATTATATTATATTTATTTATATTTTTATATTATATATATTACATTGTATTATATTATATTATATTTATTTATATTTTTACATTATATATATTACATTGTATTATATTATATTATATTTATTTATATTTTTACATTATATATATTACATTGTATTATATTATATTATATTGATTTATATTTTTACATTATATATATTACATTGTATTATATTATATTATATTGATTTATATTTTTACATTATATATATTACATTGTATTATATTATATTATATTGATTTATATTTTTACATTATATATATTACATTGTATTATATTATATTATATTGATTTATATTTTTACACTATATATATTACATTGTATTATATTATATTATGTTGATTTATATTTTTACATTATATATATTACATTGTATTATATTATATTATGTTGATTTATATTTTTACATTATATATATTACATTGTATTATATTATATTATATTTATTTATATTTTTACATTATATATATTACATTGTATTATATTATATTATATTTATTTATATTTTTACATTATATATATTACATTGTATTATATTATATTATATTTATATTTTTACATTATATATATTACATTGTATTATATTATATTATATTGATTTATANATATTCATATAGTCATATTATATATTCATATGATGTAATATTTATATATTCATATAGTCATATTATATATTCATATGGTATAATATATGTATATATTCATATAGTCATATTATATATTCATATGATATAATATTTATATATTCATATAGTCATATTATATAATCATATGATATAATATATGTATATATTCATATAGTCACATTATATATTCATCTGATATAATATTTATATATTCATATAGTCATATTATATAATCATATGATATAATATATGTATATATTCATATAGTCATATTATATAATCATATGATATAATATTTATATATTCATATAGTCATATTATATATTCATATGACATAATATTTATATATTCATATAGTCATATTATATATTCATATGATATACTATTTATATATTCATATAATATAATATTTACATATTCATATAGTCCTAATATATACATATGATATAATATTTATATATTCATATAGTCATATTATATATTCATATGATATAATATATGTATATATTCATATAGTCATATTATATAATCATATGATATAATATTTATATATTCATATAGTCATATTATATATTCATATGATATAATATTTATATATTCATATAGTCATATTATATATTCATATATTCATATAATATAAATATATATTCATGTATTCATATGATATATTCATATATCCATATAATATATACATATATATATATTCATATATTCATATATATATATAAATATATACTTCATACATAGAATATATTTTTCATTAAATATGTCTTTTACAATCTTCTTTTTCAATTCATAACATCCAATGAATACAAATACAATGAATCCGGCGAATAGATACAAACTACTCTCTACATACAATTTTGGAGTGTGTTGATAATTTTATTACGCAATCAAACGATGAAACGTGACAGCTGTTGTATTTCTAATTGCGTACTAATTATCAAATAAATATTATCAATCCGATGAAAACGCAATATCCATAGAAAGCCACAGAATCCGCAGAGTTTCGATAACTTTCCACTGTATGCAATCACCGATGCAATTCCTTTCAACGGATACACCTTCTTGTTTCATCGAAAGTTCAATCTCCAACCGTTTCCACCATTTCCTTTATCAATCTCCTCCCCTCCCCCCTCTCATCCCCGTTTTCCTTTCTTCCCTTCGTTCCACATTAAACAAGCTCGGATTGATTTTCGATTACTCGCAATCAACCGACCACCCCTCCCCACCCTCTCCTACCTACACCATTTCCAAAACACGTGGACTGGAACATGCAACCAGGTACAAGATACGTGCCTTGCGCGACAAAAACCAGAATTGTGTCGCAACAACGACAACAAAATCGCGACAAGTTTCTTTGATACACAACAAGAGACACGTGCGCGACGATGCACCTGCACGTTCGTAATGCACAGCAGATGCATTGGACAAGGCACGGTCGTTGCGGCGCAACAATACGATCATAAAGAATTATGAAAATAGATAAATCTAAAAATAGTGGAAAACCCAACGATGTGGAATTTTTTGCAATTAGCGTGCTGCTTTTTCCTTTTTTTGGGCGCTCTTGAACTCTTGAACGCTTGAACACTCTTCTACAAATTAGTAGTCGGACACTTGAAATTCGCACACGATCACTTGAAGGCCATCTGTCGTTGCATAACGTAACCGGTACCAACGTTACCAATTACTTCTTCTCTCCACTTCCTTCATTGGAAAAAAGTACCAAGTTAGGAAGTTCGAGGGTCCACCATCAGCAATTTGTCCAATTTGAAGCATTTTCCCTATCGTTTTCGAGTTTGTAATGGAACTTCGTTCGTTCACTTACGCTTCGAAGAGACTCGATTGCATCAGGTTGCAGTTCGAGACAGTCGACCGATAGTTGGCGCCACCGATCTTTCGATGGCTTCCTCTGATTCTGTTTCTTTTTCTTTTTTTGTACAGTTTAATTTATTACAGTGTTATGAAAATTAGATTCGTAGATAAAATATGGAAGGTTGTGTGTAATCTCTGGATGCAACTGCGTGCAATTTACGTATAAACATTACACGAAATTATGTACAATAAACGTAATGTATAGTAACATGGACGAATGTTGGATTATCTGATGGATTATCACGCTATAGTTAGCTAATTATTAGTAACCTACCAAAGATACTATCTGGATACTAAATAACCAACGATTCCAAGTTGTTCTTACAATTCCACGTACACTCACGTTCCATCTACGAACAGCTAGGAGACTTTTCGAAGATGAACGATGCTTCAGAGGATGATACGGTTCGATGCTGTACTTGCTGCGAACATTCAAAATCGGTGCACTAGAACGAATAATAACAAAACTCTTTAACGTGGCAGGTTAAAGTTGTAACAACGATTGCTGGAGTTAAGTGAAAATCGCGAGCAAAATCAGCAATCTGCGCCTGGAAGATAAGAAAGTTGCTGTCTCAGTTCGCGAGAAGGGAAACATAGCAAATATTACTGGGAGGTCTGAGACAGCTGGTAAGCAGCCACAAAAATGTAGAAAAAAATGCATATTCACCGCTTATCTAAAAAGGCTCATTTCCGAAGTGCTGTTGATATTTAAAATGAAATCTGTGCTGCGGATGATGGGAACATTCGCGTAAGAGGCGTCTTCGTGATTTTGGCCGCAAGGGACGCGTGTCACGGGAGAAACCGACTCTCAGTCGTAAATATCGGACGCTGAGAATTGCTTGCGCCGAAGCGCATAATCGCTGAATAGCGCAAGATTCGGTTAAAAGCGTCATTTTTGACTCGTATTTTTTATTTTGTATTTGGTATTTTTAAGACAGCGCGATAATTGTTTAGAAAGTAGCAGTAGTCTTGAACTTTTGTTCGGTGGAAAAATACGGAAAAATAGATATCTGGAACAAAATGTGTGGATATCCGTGACAATATTTAGAGGGCGCAACAAACGTCAGTGATTAGGTTGTTCCTTTTTTGTGTTCGCAGAAATGTAAATTTGCAGTCGAACTATATGTTAACTTAACTTGATAATATGTTAATCTAACTTAATGTTGATGAGAAATTTCATTTTTTTTCTTTTTTTATTTTTTTTTTTTTTGTTAAGTGAAAAGGAGAAACGAAAACTTGCAGATTTTATACAAATGTTATTTTATTTTCACTTTGAAAACGACAGACATGTTTAAACAATTATCAGATAATTTTTACGTCTACATTACATAATCATTGTTTTTGAAAATACATCAGGCAAATGCGATTCGCGATATGTTTTATGTAGGAATTGTATACAAAAATAGCTGGTCATTGATGGCTTCTGCCTATCTCTTTTTGCATAGGCAGCAGAAATTCTACGAATTAACCTGTGTGAGTTAATAAGGTTTCCCACTGGTAGGCAGATGTACCTATGACTTAGCCACTTTACATAGCAGAAAACTAGATTAATGAAATTAGTATTTTACATGTAGAACTGTTATATAAATAATAACATTTTTCTCTTTTACGTTTTTCATTTCATCCGGTAGATACGAAACGATTATTTGCTTTTCCTTCAAATGATTTGAAATATGAAAAATGAAATGAAACGATGATAAATCTTTGAGAAAACAAATTACGAAACGAGGTATTATCAGGTTGATCTTCTTCAACGTTAATTAATGTTTTACAATCACACGCAACGTCCTTGAAAAATATAAGATTTCGGAGGAAAACGACAGATGAGCGATGAAGGGAAATGAGAAAATCGACTTTTCGTAACTGCATCGCGAGAAAAACGCACATTTAATCAGATAAATATTGCTTAAACAATTATCAAGCGTATCAGTGTTACACAGTGTATCTGACACTATTGTACACAAATGTGATTGGAAACCAGGAGAAATCGTAGAAATCCATCGTACATATGTGCAAAGGTAGACAAACGTATTACAACAGATTGATGCATCAGTATGCAAACAGTATACGTCACTTTTGCGGTGGGTTGAACTCGCGATAAGTCAAGGCACACACAAATAGTCACAATGAATATCATGTACATAATATATTAATATATATATATATTAAATATAAATATTATATTGCAAATATAAATTAAATATATATATATATATATTTATGTTGTATTGTTGCATATGTATTTATGATATTCATGATATATGAAATATTACACATATGATAATTATTGTGTCTATTTGTGCATGTTTTGGCTTATCACATATTATGAGTTCAAATATAAATTAAATTTATAATATATATTATAATATTATATTGCAAATATAAATTAAATATATATATATATTTATGTTGTATTGTTGTATATGTATTTATGATATACATGATATATGAAATATTACTCATATGATAATTATTGTGTCTATTTGTGCATGTTTTGGCTTATCACATATTATGAGTTCAAATATAAATTAAATTTATAATATATATTATAAATAAATATATATATTGAATGTAAATATTATATTACAAATATAAATTTAATATATATATTTATGTTGTATTATTGTATATGTATTTATGATATTCATGATATATGATGTACTACATATATGATAGTTATTGTGTCTATTTGTGTATGTTTTGCCTTATCTCATATTATCAGTTCAAATATAAATTAAATTTATAATATATATTATAAATAAATATATATATTGAATGTAAATATTATATTACAAATATAAATTAAATATATATATTTATGTTGTGTTGTTGTATATGTATTTATTATATTCATGATATAATACATTACATATATGATAGCCATTGTGTCTATTTGTGCATGTTTTGGCTTATCACATATTATGAGTTCAAATATAAATTATATTTGTAATATATCTTATATACAAATATAAGTGAAATTTATAATATATATTACAAATAAATATATTAAATATAAATAATATATTACAAATATAAATTAAATTTATATATATATATTTATGTTGTATTGTTGTATATGTATTTATGATATTCATGATATATGATATATTACATATATGATAGCCATTGTGTCTATTTCTGCATGTTTTGGCTTATCACATATTATGAGTTCAAATATAAATTAAATTTATGATATACATTTAATTAATATTTATAATATGTATTTATATATATATGTTATAATATATATTATATATTATATCAATATATATAGAGATTATATTATAAATATAGAGATCATATTAATGTTCATTAAATATGCATTTCCCACGCAAAATACACTTTTTATTTCTTTCTATTTTATTTCATTTCATTCTGATTTCATTTTGTATTTATCTCTTTCACCACATTTTATTTAAGGACATTATCTCTTTCAAGGCCGCCATGCATGATATAAATTATATTTAGCAGCATTTATATCCTATTATATTTATAGTGTTTACAGTATTTCAATTTACATTATCGTGTATTTATAGTGTTTATGTTATTCCAAGTTCAAGCATTTATGTAACTTAGTTATTCTAAACTTTATATAACAATGATAAATGTAGTCTGAGTAATATTAAGCAACGCTCATAATGGACAACCTGTGTTAAGAAGTAGCAGTAAAGCTAAGAATACATAAACTGTCGATACTTGAAACTTTGCTCTACGCTATAATTAGAACCAAAAGTCATTTGAAGTTCACCTTTGAATTTATCATCAAGCAACTTCTTTCTTCTTCTCTTTCTGATGATACAATGAGCCTCATCACTGTCACGATTCTTACAACTGATCGATATTACCTGCGTGGCATGTACGTTTAATTTATTTCACAAACAAATAAATTCACGACGAACGAAAACGTGTAAATCGTGCAATACAACCGTACGAAGACTACATACAAACAAATCATGCATACGGCAAAACACACAAATTTAACATCGCAGCTGTCTGAGATTGATAACCGAATGTTACTGCGACGAAGAACACAATTGGACGAGTAGAAAATTTCAATAGAATTGAAGAACGTCGGAAAATAACAAGCGAAGTAAATTTAACAATAATATTCGTAGGTCATGAAAAATTAACGATGAAACTCTCTCAATTGTTCCATGTGAAACGTAGTTGTAGCTTGTTTGTAGCGACCAGAAATGAATACAACACACAACATGAAACAACATCTATTTATAACGTTATACTCGATATAGTAGGAAAATAGCGTAATCAAGTGAGCAAATACGAGTGTACGTATTAAGTTGGAGCAGTTGAAGTACTATTACGAATTAGATTAAATTTCGAGCACGCAGGTTTCAAGCTCCAAGTATTAGGGCAGATAGCAGTGAAATTTAAACACTTAGAACGCAATAGCTTGTCGTATCAGTGTTTTATCGTGATCTAACAATAAGTCGTGTTTCTTGATAGTGACAGCAATGTTGAAGATAGTAGCATCATATGTGTAGTGTAGATTAATTATAACGATTAAAATAATCACGAGATTACGATCTTCAATACCACCTAATAACAAAATCCGCAATCATTTAGTTGCCATCCCAATATTTAGGTATCGGGCACAGGTGTTGATTACATACAGAGTGTCTCATTTTAATTGGCCCAGCGAATGCCCCTAAACTGCACATTGATCGAATAAATCGACCATTTCCAATGAAACTCACTGTATTTCCAGTGAGACATCTCGCTACGCTAAAAATCTTATCCGGATAGACAAATCTTATGAGGCACAGATATTTGATACATACAGAGTGTCTCATTTTAATTGGCCCAGCGAATGTCCCCAAACTGCACATTGATTCAATAAATCGACCGTTTTCAATGAAACTCACTGTATTCCCAGTGAGACATCTCGCTACGCTAAAAATCTTATCCGGATGGATGCGCCATCCAGATTTCATGGTGGTCTTTGGTCCTTCAAATGGAACATATGTACACTTTTACTGGGCCATTCCACTTAGTTTTTGATTCTCTACGAGATGCTGCCTTCAAAATCTGATTATATTAAAACACAAAGGTGAAACGTTAAGCCGCGTGACTTCAGATTAGTTCGAATGATAAGTTTGAAAGATATCGCAACTTTAACCTCGTGAAGCTTATCGTCTGAAAGACGAGGTCAGATAACGCGGTGCTTCTGTTCCTATGTTTGTCTTGTCATCCGTATACTCGATTTTATGAAATATCTTTTAAACCAAGTATTTTCAGCTACCAGTGGCTTCGTACTTTCTTGTAGAGAATTAAAAACTGCACCTAATGGCGTATAAAAAAGTCTACAATTCCACGTTTAAAGGAACAAAAGTTACCTCGAGATCTCGGGGCGTCTGCACCTGAACGTGTTTGATGACCATCGTAGAGCGCCATCTCTTGAAACGGACTAAATTTTATCCCAGACGGTGTTTCCAATAACCTACAGTTTGAAAATATGTTCGCGCAGATCGATTAAAACGAGACACCCTGTATCAGAGAAATGAAAGAGATTTAATTTTGCAAGTGGTTAAAAGGTTCCAAAAAAAAAGAACGAAAAATATTACCAATGTCATCCGCACGTGGCCTCCGCCGCTATAATAAAAATACAATAAAACTGTTTTTCATTTCGCCTGTCGAGAAACCGCATAATCAATTCATCTGGTTCGCCCGCAGCCTCTTTGTTGGTAGAAAAATGCGACACGCTTTTCCGAGACGCGTTCTCTTTCTGTTCGTTCCGTTTGCGTGAAATATGAACGAACGTACGCGTCCAAGCTTTATAAATCGCGCGACATTTTTGTTCCGTGTGACACTTTCCTGCACCTACTTACGTATTTGTACGCCGCGTTCCTTCATTTGCTTCGCAGTTTTCACTCGATTT
Source organism: Bombus soroeensis (assembly GCA_014737365.1). Lineage (NCBI taxonomy): Eukaryota > Metazoa > Arthropoda > Insecta > Hymenoptera > Apidae > Bombus > Bombus soroeensis. The sequence continues at coordinate 42,584 of JACXIL010000204.1, forward strand.
CGTCACTCGTTCATTTACGTGCGCATTGCACGGTATCGTAAGTGGCCGAATTACGGGTTCAACGTGTTCATAAGCGTTTTTCATTTGTCACGACGTTTCGCGTGATCTTTCTGCAATACGTAGCCACAAAATAATTTCGTGACGTTATCTCTAACCTTAGGTCTCGTGACCTTAGTACTAAATAAGTTACTGCTCAAATGATAAGAAAGATTATTGGCGACAAAAATCAGATTAATATAATAATCGGTCGGTAAGCGTCGGCGACAAAAACCGAGTAATCGGCTATTGGTCGGTAAGTGTCGGCGACAAAAACCGAGTAATCGGCTATCGGTCGGTAAAGTGTTAACAAGTGAAAGGTACATGCGTGTTCTTAGAAGAATATTCATAGAGAGGAAGCATGTTTGTGAAAATATTAACGAATATCTGAGAAATGGCCAGATATAGAGACAGTATAAAAAGTATTTTGACGGTAATTAATTTCAACAAATACGGCGATCTTCGAGTTTCAATATGCGTCCGAAATCGAGGTACAAATTGCATGTGTCAATCTGACGGTTTAACCGATGCCATTCAGTGTTCCATTTTAGAGCTCTCTATTTTAAAGTGGAAAATCAATATTTGCCTGTGTAGTATAGAGACATATAACGAATTCCACGCGACTCTCTCTCTCTTTCTAAGCTTCGTTTCGGAATGAAATTGGAATTTTTTGGGAACATTTCACGTGGCGCTGCCTGTCACGCGCACGCCAGAGCGCAATGCAACAACAGTGCAATATCGAATTCCTAACTCTGCAGCTTTGCTATTCGAAATTAATGTCATAACACGCGTTAAACCATACACGCAATGCTGTAAAAATTGATAAAATATAGCTGATTAAATCGAGACGCAGTACAACATCGAATTATACACAGCAATTAATTAAATTAGCAGATGGAATTGATATCTGTTTTTAAATGTTCGACAGTTACTCTGTTCTTCATCTCTTTCGAACAGCTAATTAATCGGTGATTTTTCAATCATCTTATTGAAATAAACATTGCGAGTGATAGACGTACGTTTTATTTATTTAACGCACGTGTTTTTTCTAAATGAGAAGGAATAAGTCCAGTAACATATCTTCAGGAAATATCCGAAGATGAAATCTCCGTCGATAATACGGTTTTTCACTGACGTGGTCGGTATGGCAGTTTTTCAGTCCGATTTCTTATCGTCTCGGGCTTTAAAAAGATCTGAAAAGATTCTGAGCTGCTTATCATAGTCGCCAATTTACCGCACAAGCGATGTTTTAGCCAAACGTTCGAACCTTTCTGCAAGAAAAATACAATTCACTTTAAGATAAAACTGGAAATTACGAAAAGATTGTAATTTGTCCGGAGGTAGACAATTTCGTATCGAACAAATATTGAAACAAGTTATTGCAGAGTTTTACTCGTAAGATAACGATCTTCCAAGAAGATATAAAGAAATTTACCAGCTCTTACAAAGGTGTAATTATTCCCTTATCAAAGTATAATAAATCTGCGAATTTTTGAAAATGTTGACAAAAATTAGAAATAATTTACCGATTATTGGAAAATGATACGAACTTGTACTTGGAAAATGTATGATCGCCAAGAGATTAGTATTGCATATACCAAAATAAGAAAAATTGTGGCTGTAGAAGAACTCACTTAGCAAAAGCCTGACGTCGATGACAATGCGAATCGCTCACAGCGCTCATTTAATTAAACAAAAACAATAACAATTAAAAAGTAAACAATACCTGACCAGTCAAAAGCTTGTAGCTGTCAATTTTTTTAGGTGCAGGAACCACAAGGTCTGACACCTTCGTTGGTCCTAAATGAGCCACGTTCAACTGTTCTTGATAAATCTTCAAATTCGATTTTCTCGCAAACCGAGCCTTAAATGAAAAAATTTGATTCCACATTTTCTTCTTATTTTTTCACAAGCAATCGCCTTGTGTCCGTTTGTAATGTGACTCGGTCGCACTTTGTATACCGTGAATACTTCGTTTCAACATTTAATTTTCTCAGCTGAAACGACTAAATATGCGATTCCATTGAAAAAGCATTCCGAATTCTAGAAAACAGATGCTACACTCGCGCAGCCACGTGTGCGCGCGCTTTAATTTTTATTCAGAGGAGAAGCTTCTTTCAATGGAAAAACTAACTCCACCATAGACTCGGATCGACTTTGCAAAGCTGCATGGTTGCGTTCAGAGGAATTGAAATTCGCGTGACCACGAGCGAACCGCTCGAAAATCGCGTACAGAGAGAAACAGACGAAATGAATGCCGCGTAACGAGATGAAATCATGTTACGACGACTTGGCGAGTAAAATACCCAGCAAAAGAAAGAGAGAGAGAAAAAGGGAGATCATGTCGGACAAGAGACTTAACTGTAATTACATCCATTTACAGTTACCAGGTTAATACGGCGAGGACGCGCAGCGTTTGGTTACTGTCACGCTTTCCGGATTGCGACATTTAAAATTTAAAGCGTTCGCCGCCAACGACATTTCCGCCGGCATTCGCGTGCGAGCTTGTGCATCGATGCACGTTATCGCGCACACGTGTGCACGTTGTGTCGGCTCGCAAGCAGAAAAAGACTGACGACGATAATATTGAATTTATTATAATTTGTGGTAATTTAAAAAACGAAATAAAATTATATTTATAAAATTACGTAATTTTGAAGAAAAAGACGAAATAGCTGATACCTGATTTTCTTAAAATATAGCGGAAACGTGGAGACCGGTAATTTTTAATGGCGTTCCAAGAAGAGTCTGTCAACTCTTAGCTCAACTTACGAACAAGGGAAGTTGGGAAACTGGGAAGTTGGGAAAAATTTGAAACTTTGCGCGAACGTGGTTTATGCGATGCTAATGACGAGAACGATGTCTTTCTTCTGCTGGAAAACCAGGCCAGCGGTGAAGATACTCCATCAAAGAAATCTCGAATTTTCATAGTATCGTGAATATTTCAGAAACTGTACGAGATAGAGGAGAGAAGTTCAATTAAAAGTTGCAGCGTGTTTCATGGCATCGTGGATGCGAGAAACTTCGTGAAGTTGTAGTTTTCGCTGTCACGCGTGCGGATAATATTTGCAATTTTTTAATTTTTCGGACGAACGAACCTCGAAACGACAGAACTTTTTTACAAATGTTCCTTTCCTTTTCACCAGTTTGCACCACGTTAAACGCGCGCTGTCTTGTCCATCTGAAAAATTGTTTCTTGACACTCTTAGTGATCGAAGAGTACGACGTTTGGAAAATGGTGAAAAATCGTGTTCTTTTTGTTTTTTTCTTTTAATTGTGTAGTTTCCCAGGCAATGTGTACGATATGAACAGGCGCCAGTAAGTGAATTTCTTGCACGGGTCGCGTCGTGACAAGACCTTGTTAACTAGTTAACTGTGTTTGACGACTATAATCGTCATGAAGAAATGGCAACATTTTGTGATACGACGAGTCCTGTCGATAATAAAATCAAGAAATAAAACAGCCGCTTCGTCGCAATTTAATTCCATATTACGACAACTGCACGTACTCTGTGTTTGACGAGTATACTCGTCACGAAGAAATAGCAGTATTCTGTAATACGACGAGTCCTGTCGATAATAAAATCACGAAATAAAACAGCCGCTTCGTCGCAATTTAATTCCATATTACGACAGCTGCACGTACTCTGTGTTTGACGAGTATACTCGTCACGAAGAAATAGCAGTATTTTGTGATACGACGTGTCCTGTCGATAATAAAATCAAGAAATAAAACAGCCGCTTCGTCGCAATTTAATTCCATATTACGACAGCTGCACGTACTCTGTGTTTGACGAGTATACTCGTCACGAAGAAATAGCAGTATTTTGTGATACGACGAGTCCTGTCGATAATAAAATCAAGAAATAAAACAGCCGCTTCGCGCCATTTAATTCCATATTACGACAGCTGCACGTACTCTATGTTTGACGAGTATACTCGTCACGAAGAAATAGCAGTATTTTGTGATACGACGAGTCCTGTCGATAATAAAATCAAGAAATAAAACAGCCGCTTCGTGCCATTTAATTTCATATTACGACAGCTACATGTACTCTGTGTTTGACGAATATAATCGTCACGAAGAAATGGCAGTATTCTGTAATACGACGAGTCCTGTCGATAATAAAATCACGAAATAAAACAGCTGCTTCGTCGCAATTTAATTCCATATTACGACAGCTGCACGTACTCTGTGTTTGACGAGTATACTCGTCATCGCTTAATTTTCGTCACTCATTTTAAATACACGCTTCTCAAACAAATCTTAACAGCTATCTGGTTAAACGAATTCATGAGCCAAACGAGGATCCGCGACGATAGAAAGTTTCGGGGCCATCGCCGTAGATCCGACTGCACCGGAACGTCGATTTCACTTTCTACTTCCGTTTCAGCGCGTCGCGACGCGACGGAACGCATTTCATCGCCGGATGGAATGCCGACCGAACGAATTATTCTGTTCGACTTACCGCATCACCTAGTTAACCAGTTAACTGCGTCCGACGTATATACACGTTAGTGCGAAGCTTTATTTTGATGTGGTTGACGTATATACTCGTCGTGTGAAAGAAAGAATTGCCATTTAATATAAAATCATAGTATAAATGACATTTAGTGGTACGTTCTCTTTATACTTTCAATAAATCTATTATGTACAACAAATATTATAACAAAAAAGTGTGATTATTTAATTATTCTCTTTGCTGCCATATCGATCATTCCCGAGATTGTTTTGTGTTTTATAGCAGCTTAAACAACTTTTTATCAGCTGTACCGTCAAAAGCAAATCCTCTTCGAAGATGTGCCGCGAGCTGAAAAAACGAAAGCTGGACCTGCGAAACACCATTTTGTACGCACAAACTTGCTTTGAAAAATACCACACTCAAATCAACTGAATTTTTGAAATTTTCTTTTCTTTAATTTTGTTCATTTATCAATTTCATTATTTCTTTGACAATTTTTATGTTTCCAACAACGATACCTTTTCAACCATAATTCGTTAATTTCTCATGGTTATTTCTTAAAAATATAATCGCTGCCCGTTTTGCTTTACTTTTTTCGTCAAATTTATAACACGAGCATATGGCCTGCGTTGCACGTATATACTCGTCGTTTGCTTCATTTTAACCAAGCACACCGCGTAAGGGAATTTTGACGCTAAATTCCCCAGTTGACAGGTTAACTGTATCTCTCGTCGTTTTAGTTTCAACGCACGAGCAGAGATTTCTGGGGATTATCGATGCCCAAATTAATTCTCAGTAAAAGATAAATTCCAGATAAATTAGATACGGCACTGCGAACAATTATAAAGCGAAACCTATTTGCCTCGTTGTTTCCTCGATATGAGGTGGTAAGCACGTGTTAAGTGTTGCTCAAGTACTCCACTCTTTTACTTTAACAACGTTTGTTTCAATGTTGAGTGTGCGTTGTTTTAAATTGTAAGGTTTCGCAGGTCCAGTTGAAGATACAGAATTGATATAAACATAATATGACTATCTGTTTGATCGACTAATGGTATTATTACTAGCGGCTACCGTGAACTGCTATACGAACTACATAATATGACAGCCCATAATCGATTATCATCTCACTGGAGCTTTTCCTCCTTTCCCTTTTTAGAGGGTGGTGAGGTCCTGGGAAGACAGAGTTTCCAATAAAGCAATAAATTTTCTTTTCTAAGGCCCGTGGGTTTTCCAGTAAGTCCCAGCATTTATTCTCTTAGGACGTCCTGCCCTCGGACGTCGTTTCGCCAACACATGCGCTTCGACCTTGGAACCCTTTGTCTATGGCCGTGGGCCGCTACAGATGTTTTCGAGAAACCGCTGATCATTAAGGGAAGTTATTTTTCTAAAGGGCCAAATTGCACCCCATGGGACGTTTGAAGATGTTGCACGACGAATCATTGCATTTGATAGCCCATCTTCTTTTTTTTTTTAATGGAGGACGAGGAGGATGAAAATAGGACTTTTCAACGAGATGGTCCGATCTGAGGGCGAACGAGAATCTGTTGAGGAAAAATACGACTTTTCAAAGAGATGGACCTGTTGAGGAAATTTTAGAAAGAAAAATTTAGGATCGGGGGAAGCCAACCGTAGAAAATATCCTCGAACTTGGTCAAAGTTAGTGGAATTTGGAATAATTTTTATTGCTAACCTAACTGATTAATAGAAGCAGTGGAGGACACAGGAAAATTCGTGAAACGCTCGATGAAAACGAATGGAAATTGACATTGAGTTTGTACGTACTCGCAGCCAAAAAGGAAATTTTCAGAGGAATTTTCATTTTTCCCGGGTTTCGGAAGAGGAAAGTTTCTCTTTGCTGCATCTTTAGTTTTCTTTTAGCGATACAATTGTCAACAATTTTTGTGTTCCAGTGACGACAGGGTTCGATTTATAGTTGGACATCGCGTTCAAGTTCACATCTTACAATTATTTTTGTGGATAATTATTATTATTTTTTAAATTATTTTTGTAATAAATGGCGTCATTCTCGTTCAATGTAATTATTATTTTTATTTATTTTAATTATGCATCGCAAGTACAGATAATGCAAGGTTTGTACATTTCAGGCAGATGCCACTGTTGCAATGAAAATTCTCGTTCGAATTAAGAAACTCGCGAATCGACATATTTTCCACACTTTTTAATTTCATCGACCTTCAACGCCACGACACAACGACATGAATAATCATCAATTACATATTATACTATAAACAATTATATAAAATAATTATAAACTCAATCGCATTCTTACAATTTTCACATTGCATCATTTTCCACTACTAACTTGAAACAATTTTTCATTTCTTCCATATTTATATTATATTTATATTAAATGTTGCTTCGCCTAAAACAATTTAAATGGCACGAAGTATTAAAAAAACTGTCTGATGATATTCTACAAATTTGGAAGATTATTCAACAATTTTTTTGAGATTAAAAAAGACAAAAAGCTACAACGTTGGTAAAAACGAGGTTGCAGACGGAGGAGTTAAAACAAAAATTGTTTATATAATTTCACGTGATAACAGAAAACAAGTAGAAATCTTCTTCTTAAAAATGAGATTTCCCCTGAGAATTGCGTTTTCGTCTGTGAGAAAAATACAAACTCCATGTGAATTTTATTATTACCTCAATCGATATTTCCCGGATTTTCCTTTATTTTCAGTGCATTGGCCGTACTCTCGCTAACTTAATCCACTTATTCAACCTATTATTTGAAACTTATTGTTAGCCACTGTTTGTTGAAAGATCGTAGATAACGAGCAGAAGCAACCAACTCCTATTACATGGATTCCAGTTACGCCAACTGTTTATTTTCCGATCAGTTTGGACAAATGAAATCTACTTTACGCACTTACAGTGCGGTGAATAATTACGAGCTCAATTCTATTTCTAGTTTTCTCGTAATATTCGAAGAAAAGTAGCAAAATCGTTTACGTAATTTCACGTTATAATAGAAAAGAAAACTCTGAAGATACGAGGAACCAGAAACTTTCTTCTTTGCAAGCGCGGAAAATGTTAAATTTTTTCTAGAAATTCCTTCCTTTTTTTTTTTTTTTTTGGCTGCGAAAAAACATGAACTCAGCTTGTTACGTACAAACTAATTTTCTTACATTTTCGTTCAATATTTCGTGAATTTTTTATTTACTTTATTTCTAACTGTTTCAATTAATCCACTGACTCGTTTAAAGTTTTGCTTTTAACATCCTCCCACGCGGATTTTATTCTTCCGTCAAGTTTAACGATATTTTCTCTACCGTAAACTAGTTTTCCAGAATTCGCCCGCAGATTTTCTCGATCGCGTTGAAATCACAGCGCGATGCTGGCCACGGTGATAATTCTATTCCGAAGGGTGGAAATCAGATTTTTGTACTGGCGGCTGCGTGAATGGCAGCATTGTTTCGTTGAAAAATCACCTTTCTGTCTTCTATCTCGTTTATGAAAGGCGATAATTCTCCGCCCAACGTCTCCAGTTGTCCTGCGGCAGTTGTTCAATCTGCCCTTTAGAAAAACGATTTCTTTGAAACATTAAACGATCTTCTTTGAAACATCGCATAAATAACGCAGTAGACACGTTTCGGCTCGCAATTATTCGCACCACTTGTGCTTCCATCTATTTTCCACGTTTCAACGTTATTTTCCAATCGACACGTTCGAAATATGAAACGAGTTGCAAACAGCAGCAGGTTCGATCGATAGGAAATTTTCTGTTACGAAAGAAATTGAATCGACGAGTTCGATGAAACTGCCAATTAGAGAACAATGTTATCTCGAGAAAGATCGCGGAAGAAAATTTCTGCGTGTCTCGTGTTCGCTGATTAATCGATCACGTTCTACATCGCGAAGCGAAGCGATCTTTAAAATGGCGCGGCTGGCTGGCAACAGATGAGAGACGGGGTCGTTGAACCTGCGCCATCTTTTGTCAATTGACGATCGCGATATATGTTACATATATACCGCAGGCCAGAACGTCACAGATCGTTCGAGAATGGACGATTTGTTCGATCGCGTCTTTCCGACCATCTGACCTAACCTCTCGCTGCGTCGTATCGATCGAATCGTAAAATCCACTGATTTGTCATTTTTATTCGCGCGCGTACGAGTACGCGAATTTTGTCGTCTCGAGTAATCGCATATGGCGGTTCGCAAGCAAAGTGAAACAGAATGTAATGGAATGTGGTGGGGGTAAACCGGAGGCGGATCGAATGTTCGCACGGTGCAACGAATTAAAAATGCAGCGAATTGATAATGGCGCGTTTACACGGGTGCAGATAACACGGAATTTGATCGTGGAACTCCATCCAGATTTCCCGCTTTCCACCAGCTCTTCGGACGACGGAATACGCGTCGTCACGCGTGATTATGATCGATGCAGCGAGGCTCCGATAAATCGCGACGACGTGAGCGCGATATTTGCATTGCAAACGACGTACGCATTAATGCAGGTCAGAAATAGAACGATGGACGCGGGCTGATCTCGGCTTGCTTGGATATCGATTTCTCCGCGAACGTCGGAATCAGTCGCGTAGAAAGTCGTCACGCGTCCTATGATAATTATAATTATGATAGAGAGGTGAAATACGTTTCACGAATTCAATTTCCTCGCTTTATAAATTCATTTTCCTGCACGACGACTGTCTTCTATCTGTTGCGTATAATCGAAAGTTTGTTTGATCGTAATCGATCGAACGAGCATTTTTCTATCGCCTTTCGAACGTGATCTAATCGACGTATGTTTATATAGGGTGTGCCAGTATTTATGGTACGACGAGGAGGTGATCGTAAAAAAATATGTGGAAAATATGAAACAGGTTTTTAATATTCGAAAGAATTCTTCCACTGTGAATCGTGTATGACCTTGACGTTCACCGTGTGGCACGTGGATGAATTCGTCTTGACACACGTTCTCGTACAAAGCAGAGAAACATATAGCGTGTATTAAAAAAAATTGGAAAGTCGTCGTTATTTGTTGAAAAATATTGCAAACATAAAAAAACAATATAGCCATTGTATTGGCCATAGAAAACTGTACAACTTTTTCCTCTGCCACTTTTTCCTAATACGTACCGTTTACAAGGAAACCACTGTCTAATAACAGCGCGGCTGTCCTGTATAATAACGAAACACGACTTTCCGTACTAAGAGGATTCTCGTCAGGTAGATAGCGATAAAAGACGAATTTTGCGAAGAAAGGCGTGCGAAAATTTGGAAAATTGTCTTCGCCAGCGTTGAAATGTGGCAACGTTCGACTGGCTACTTTCCATCGAACCGGTGACAATAAATAGCGTTCGTATTCTAAAGAAGCGCACAAAGCTCGGCAACGCGTCAGCATATAATACGTACGTCATACGAGAAATGTCACATTCGCAGAAAGGGAAACGGGCGGCACCCAGATTCGCTGAAGTAGTCTACAAAAATAGCGCAAACTATCGCTAGTAACGATCGCTAATTCTATTACGTCGGCTGTTGTTCGTTCGCGCTGCGGCGTGTCTCGCGGAAAGACGCCAGCAACCGGACAACAACTCTGTCGATTCGCGTGATCGTTGTGAATTCTGAATCGAACTTTTCCCACGCATCTCCCGCCATTGTAACTCGACAGCGGCCTGAGAGAGGCAACGTACCGCGGCGCGAAATATAATTACAGTACATGCAATAATCGCGATTTCCTGGTAATTTTTATTAAAAACGCGATAGATACTTGGAAAATATTTACGTACGCTCGGCTTCCGGTTCGATTTATTTCCACGGAGCTTACGATTGTTGTGCAGTTTTATCGCGTGTTACGCGTCCAAGATAATCTTTAGCGATTTTTTGGAATCTTGTTTCTTTTATGCGTCATAGTGAACTATACAGACTTTTCGCGAGAGTTCATATTTACTGATGTGATTTATAATGCTGATACTACGACGAGTATTTTACTTTGGACGCTGTTTGCATTTTTCTGTAACGCGTACAATGGCGCGTACATCTGTTTACCGAAATTGAACTTTATCCGCATTCTTAATCGTATCATCGGTCGCTTTTCATTCGTCGAGAAGACAATCTCACAAAGTAAAATTTCTTAACTTCTTAAATGAAGAAATAACCAAATACTTCATGCAACTACGAATTTGATTAGTTGCACCAACTTTATTATAATTTTCGTGCTACTCGTCTTGCACTGAATATTTGTAAATTTATTTGTGAATTATTAAATTATTCAATGTATAAATAATATTTACAAAGCAATCCCACTTTTCTTCGTCCTCATCAACTTTAGTAGGAAAATTTCAAATTATCCCTTTCTACTCAGTTCCAGCACCCTACAAATTGCATTTATATTAGCAAACTTTTAATTGCCAGCGTATGTCCTACGTACAATATTATCCAAAATATACTAAATTAGTATAATAAATGAGAGAGAGAGAGAGATGAAAGTCAACATTTAATAAATACAAGAGACAAATAATAACGCATAAGCGTAACGCATAAGTTCTAAAGAAAGTAACGAGAGTATGGCTCATTTACTTCCATGAAACGTAACTTTCCTCGATGATATTTTTCTCCATCGTAATTGCTCGTTATTCAGCTGGAAAATGGCTGGTATGAGTTTCGTTGTATCGCGGAATCTTTTCACCGCTGTTAACGATTGCCGCGAATGAAGCGGCGCAACGGTAAATTCAATTTCCTTCCGCAGAAAGCTGCCGGCTGTTAAATTGCTTCATCTGTGATTGTCATTTGCGTTACTCGAGGCTTCCTGCAAGCCGTTCAAATTAGCTTCACACCGGAAGCTAATTTCAAGTGAACCGTAGTTACGTTTGTTGAAAAACTATGTTTACTTTCAACTGGTCCATTCCACAAACTGCCGGTCCCTATACCGTGCTCCCACATTCCTGGTATGTTAATATGGATTTAACTGGATATTATTCTACCGAAGCGTGTAGACGCGTGTCTAGTGAAGTTTACAATACAATAAGTGACGACCCTCCGTCGAAAGTGAATTGAAACAGAAATAAATCAAGTGTTTTGTACACTTAATCGTGGAAAATCCGGCGCTTCTAATCTTTAATCATAGCCTCTCGGCTATTTATTTCGAACATGGCCCAAGTAACTGGGTCAGGCTCTCATGAGCAAAACTACAACCGCACTGTTCTACCTCCTCCGTGGCTGAAGGATAATCTGTCCGATCTTTCAAACCACATAAACAACATCAAAAACCGTAAACTAGATACGGTACAAAAGTCGTCGGCGACTTCGACTCTAAGGCTACCGCATGGGGTGGAAAGGAGGATTGGCATACACCGACTACACGTTCTTCATATTTTTAAAATCAAAAGGACGAGGTGTAACGCAAAAGATTTGAAATATTCGACAAGCGATGCTGACATAGACAAATTTGTTTTGGCGTTTGATGGATACTATGGCAAGTCATTTACAGATGTGGATGACGAAAATAAATTAAGTATGACGGTGGGTGTGATTGTGCAGTGGTGTGCCGATAAAGGATTGAGGACTGCACAGAGGAAGACAGAGGTGATGCTGCTGACGGGCAAGTGGATCCCCAGGGTAATTGAGATGAACGTGGAGGGGCACCGTTTGACCACGAAGCAGGAGATTGGATACCTTGGGCTGAAGGTTGATAACTGCAGAAGGTTCGGGGCTCATTTGGAGAAAGGTGCGGTAAGGCCGATGTCCTTATGGGGCCATTGAGATCGCTGCTGCTCAATGTGAACAGTCCCATCGGCTCTGCGAGGAAGCTCTATTATGGAGTCTGGGAATCGGTGACGCTCTATGTGGCGCCTGTATGGGGAGGTGATGAAAAGGAAGAAGAATAGAAATGCTCTTAAGAGAGCGTAAAGGGCCGTACTGGTAAGATCATCTATGGCGTATCGTACAGTATCTCACGCAGCACTGTGTGTGCTTACGGGCACCTTGCCAATTTACTACATGGTCGAGCCGAGAAATATCGAATAAAAAAAGAATATTTACAGACACGAGACGACACCCGTTCGAGAGAAGATCCGGCTTCGGTCTTTTATGAAAGGATCAACACAGTGGAGGAGCGTATGGAGGATAAATGGAAGGAGAAGTGGCAACGATAATTGGACGAGGAGGCTGGTGGCGGACGTCTGTACATAGGAGGCATAGGAGGTACATCGACCACTTCACGATGCAGATCCTGACCGGACACGGTATTTTTAACGTGTACCGAAGGATGCAGCCTAGAAAGAAGGCCTGAAAGCGTTCATCGAGAACGCGAAATTAAAGAAGGCTGGCCTAAAGGCCAGCACACCACAGAGAAGGCTGCTCCAGATGATCATGGATAATGTTCTAAGAGAAATCCCGGAGAAGGAGATATTGGCCAGCATGAAGAAACAGATACGACTGGGTGACACTGGCCGAAACAGTACGTCGTCGGTCATAAAAGAGTAAGCCTCGTCGAGAACGCGGAACTGAAAGGGGGCTGGCCTAAAAGTCAGCACACCACAGAAGAGGCTGCCTCCTGATGATGTATCGAGAGAAATTCATGAAAAGGAAATACTAACCTGCATGAGAAAGCAGAACCAGGTCAAGCTACGGGAAGAAGATGTTGCAGCAATAAAATTCTGCTTCAGGACAAGCCGCAAGGATGCCGCGGAGACCAATTGGGTGATGGAAGTACCCTCCGCAGGTAAAAAGATTACTTCCTATAGAGAAGGTATACATTTCCTGGAACGCATGCCGGGTTCCTGACTACATAGCAGTCAGCCGCTGCTACAAATGCCAAGGTTACGGGCACGTGGCAAAATATTGCCGCGTAAACTACAATATCTGCGCGCACTGCGCAGAGAACGGCCACTGCACGAGAGAATGCACGAACAAGAGCAAATCATATAGTCTACAACGCAAATTGCCCAATATATAAAAAGGTGCTGGAACTATATGTAACAAGAACCAGCTACAAGCAATAAAATCCACAAAAATGGAAGATGACATGGGAGGAAAAGGGAAATAAATATTTTGCAGCATAACATGCAGCGAAATTGTCCCCCATGAAATAAGGACGTAAATGGCAAGAGCCATACAGCAAATATAAAAAGTACCCGGACTCGGAACGGGAATCGCGTACGCCTGTCGGGAAACACGATCAAACTCGACGGACTGTGCACAACACACTGCGTATGTGTGCGGATAAGCGACGGAGAAACGGAAATCTAAATAGCCAGTACTTTCCGTCGACTGAGAACATCGATGAGAAGTTGGCATTGAACAACTGAAAAAAGTACTGAGGGCCCTAAGAGGCATGGAAATCATCGTAGGCAGAGACGCGAATGCCAGATCGCCATCATGGTGTAGCAGGAGCATTGCCGACAGAGGAGAAGCCGTCATGGCACAGTACGGCCTCCACATCCTTAACCAGCCAGGGTAGGCTCACACACTCGAAACAACTTCGATCAAATATAGATCTGACTATGACGAGTCCAGAGGCAATACCGCTCATGAGAGAATTGTAGAGTTCACGAGGACGAGCCATCAGTGACCACAGAATATCGGAGACGCGTCTGGATTTCCAGATAAGAAGCACCCAGCCTACAAGACAGAAGGTATAATACGCGAATTGCCAACTGGAAGCTGTTTGAAAGAGTCGTCATGGAGGAGAAAGGGGCATTCCAAGAGACAATCCTTCAGCAGGCTGAGGATTTTGAGCGAATGACCGAGCAAATGCAGGCAGTTCTGATAAGAGCCTGCGACGCGGCCATTCCAAAGAAGAAATGGCACTACAGATCGGTGCCATGGTGGACGCCCCAGCTCACACGAGCAAAAGGGAACAGCTACCGGTCAAGAAGAAGGTAGCAGGGGGCTAAGGACCCCGCAACGAGGGAACAAGAGAAGTTGCGGTGCCAGGAGATCAGAAAGCAATACATAAAGACCGTAACGAGAGCCAAGATCCAGAGTTGGCAAGACATTGAAACCGAGAAGGGCAACAAAGAACCCTGGGGAATCGTTCATAGAACGGTCACAAGTAAACTCAGGAGGGAAGAGACAGTGTCCACCCTGCGGACGCCACAAGGGGACACCTTCAACTGGCGAACGATCGCAGCGGCGATGCTGTCCGCCCTCTTATGAAGAATCCGACCCATAAGGAAACTGACATGCTGGAGCAAAGCGAGATCAGGTGGAACACGATAGCCCCTCCGAATGTCCAGGACACACCACAGCTTCGGTTTGAAGAACTTAGCGGCGTTGTGAAACGGTTGACGAAGGGGAAATGTCCTGACTCCAACCTAATCCAATGCGCCTGGATTCTTCAAGAGTTCCTCACGCTCATGAATGATTGCCTCACCTGGGGAGTCTTCCCTCAAGGAGATGGGAAGTGGGGAATGTTACCACCATCCCGAAGGGACCGGATTGGACAGAAGTAGTACAGACCAATCTACTTGCTTTCTATAGTGGGCAAATTGCTGGAGAAACAAATAACTATTAGGATGACGACCATTTTTTGCGAACACGTGATGTCCTCGGATCGGAAATATGGCTTTCGACCCGGAAGATCCACGGTGGACGCAATTACCGTCCGCAATTAAAAGTCGAGGAAATGAGGCTGCCCCGACAACCTGTATAGTTTGACTCTGAGCTACTTCTCGGATACAATCGTGCAAATCGGCGGGAAGTATGAAGCAGTCAGCAAGTCCGTCACGAAAGGATGCCTGCAGGGATCGGTATTGGGTCCAAGCTTTTGGAACCTCATATTTGATGACCTACTGGCAAAGCTAACGACAAACTAACAAGCTAACGGTCACTGAAAACGAGAAAGATGAACTATAGAAGAAAGGACAGGAAGTAGTACGTTATCGTTATTGGTGGAAAAGACGGAAATACTGCTAGTCAAGGGCAAACTGGACGCGGAGAGACCACCCATTATTAGAATAGGAAGCATTAGAATGGAACAAACGATTAAGTACCTTGGTGTGTACCTTGAGAGTGGCCTGAAGATCAACCGGCATGTGTATGAAACAACACATAAATGCAAAAAAATCTATTCAATAGCCTCGTAAGAGTGGCCAAGGCACGCGACCATGCGTACTCTGTACAAAGGGCTGCTCGAGCCGATAACTACATACACTGCAGCCGGCTGGAGCAACCTGCTGAATGGGAGAACCAAGAACATGTTGATAAGATCACAGAGGATAGAGGTCCTGCAGGTAACAAAGGCGTACAGAACGACATCCACGACAGCACTACAGGTAATCGCTGGGGTCATGCCTATCGACCCACTAATCGAAACAAAGGCAGGGCTATATAGGAAGAAAAGGGGACATGAAGAAGGAAGCAGCGAGACAGAAATCATCAGAGAAGTCATTGAGAAGTGGCAAGAACGTTGGCAGGCCACACAGAAGGACTGGACGACCTTCGACTGGTTCGACAGGATCAAGAATAAGCTTGAGAACCGCTGAGTAAGACCCAAACTCAAGACATTCCGTCTGAACGAGGTGGACTCGTGCGGCTGCGGAAAGGAAGAAACCGCTCATCATATCTTGAGAAATTGTCCAGTTTACAATGAGAAACGACAAAAGCTGCGGAACGCAAGAACTTGACTTGGACTGGCCGGAGGAGAAGTGTAAGTTACTAACAAAGACGTATACCCTCACTTCCGTCAGTTCACAAAGAGCGTTCTGTAGGCAAAGGAGCAGAAAGGAAGAGTCTTATAAGAAATGAGGGTTGCATCGCAACAGGGGCGTGCGCCCAGAAAGAAGATGAACGCAACTGGATAAGCAGACAAACTGGCCTCTAAGGCGAAGTGTAAGGCTGGCACGACGGGCACCTGAGCGGAGCAGAGAGACGATAGACAACTTGATAGAAAAAATTAAGAAAGAAGATAACTTAGACTACGTTCCAGGTTTTGTGGAATAAAATGATGAAATCTAGGCTTATACGAGAAAAGGCTGAGGAGAAGAAGAAGGAAGAATGGTATTAATATAAGGCCAACCCTGAAGTAATGTCGTGAGGCGGTTCCTGGGGTTGGTGCTCGTACGGTTACAGGAGCGAATAGAGGAGAGGTTTTTAGTGGGTATGGTTACACCATCTGCCGAGCCCCAGAACCCAGCAACCCATCACTGAGTATAATCAACAACATTTTCTTCTCCTTGCGAAAAAAAGACAGTTGAAAAAGATGTAAACACTAGTCAGAACGAACCGTCAACAAACCATGTTACCACTTACAATAGATCCGCAACATTAGAATCTGCAGACGATTCTATGGACGTAGTTGAAACATTAATGTCATATCTGACAATGATAAAACCTATCGAGAAAGATATTAACGAAGAGAATTACAACCTGAAAATTAAAAATATTCAGGTTAAAATTCTGTCGACTAACCCAGACTCCTATAGAAAAGTAACAAAGTTACTAAAAATCCTGAACTCAAATTTCCACACATATCAATTGAAACAAGACCAAAGACCGATTGTCCAAACTATTTGAGAAGATGCTAACGAAATGACTCCTTCCACTCTTAGAAGATCTGAAAACAATGCCAGATCATTAATTTGGTTTTTAAAAGCAACATTCTAGGATAGAGCAAATTCATCGTTTGACCCATAAAATCAGCCAAGATTTAGAAAAGACAAAATATTGCTCTGCGGTATTTCTGGACATTCAGCAGGTGTTCGACAAAGTGTGGCGTGAAGGACTTTTGTTCAATCTAAAGAAAATCCTACCACACGCTTACTACTTCATCTTAAAATCCTATGTAACCAATAGGCTGTTCATGATTAAATACTTAGAAGCTATAACCGCAACATTTTCAATAGAAGCTGGCACACCCCAAAGGTGTCCCCAGCAGTGTCCTCGGACCTCTGCTGTTCACCATCTACACTACCGATTTACCAACTTTGACAGAGATAACCACAGTGACATTTGCTGATGATACAGCTTCATTAGCATCCCACTCAGACCGGATAATTGTCTCCTCTACTCTCCAGGGAGGCCTGGACTCTATGCAAAAGTGGTTCCACAAATGGCGCTTCAAAACAAATGAAAATAAATCCAGTCGTATGACCTTCACGCTGTGAAAACAAACCTGTCCACAGGTGACCATAAATAATATTTCAATTCCAAACAAAGAATTAGCCAGATATCTGCGGATGATTCTGGACAGAAGAATGCCATGAAAAAGACATATAGTAGGCAAATCTAAACAGCTTAAATCAAAATTAAAAAAATTCTACTGGCTCATTAGCAGACGTTGCAACTTAAGCGCGCAAAGTAAAACAATGCTATATAAGGCCACATTAAAACCTGTTTAGACCTATGGAATCCAACTATGGGGAATAATTAAGTTAACATAGAAATCCTTCAACGATTCCAATCGAAAACTCTAAGATCCTTAATAGGTGCACCTTGATATGTTATAAACGAAACAATACATTGCGACCTCCAGATGTCCATAGTTAAAGAAAAAATATCTAAATTTAGTAATAAATATAACATAAGAATTAACAACCACCAAAATCCACTAATTACTCAATTACTTGACGCGACGGATCAAATCGACAAGCAAAACCACTTATTGAACAGGACATAGTACCACGCCAGAATTATTCACTTATAATTCTCAACAAAAATTTTTTGCAAAATTCTTCCAAATGAAAGAAAAAAAAATTTTTTCCAACTGGCAACGGCTCTGTTTGCAAACTGCTCCTCGAAACGAAGCGCAAGTAATCTCGGCCGCGTTAGCAGAAATGCGCGTGTACGTTGTTTCCAAGTATGTCGCAGTTTTAATCTACGAACTTGGAACCGGTGGAAATTCCAAATTAAATGCAATTACATGGCAAGTTTTAGACGATGTACGCGGCCAATACTCGGATTAAGATAATTAGTTCGAAAAATTTAGAGCAAAAGTAATTCTCCTGTTTTATGACGGTTTCTTTTGACAACGAAAAACTTATAATTACAAAGCTTGTGCTTGTAAGAAAATAGAAAAAGCGTGTACTGTAGTGTGTGTAATCACAAGCGCATCTCCGGTTCTCGTTGCCTTTGCACAGTACTTAAACAACTTCAGAAAAACGTCACTTTGTACTTTGTACTTTGGCGCTTGCGTTTAAACGCTATACCCATGGGCAGGATACTTTGAAAAAGTGACACGGTCTAATTGCAAAGTTTTAGAACGTTCACTGACGATTCTGTACGACAACAAAGCTGTTTCTTCAAAGCTATCCATTTGCGAAAAGAAACTGAAGGAAAGGTCAGATCGAGTTTCTTATTAAAACTGTTCTACAAGTGTGTTTAATAAGAAACAGTATCTGCACACCTTGCTTTTGAATCGATTGATCTTTTGCCTTGAAGTGAGAAGAAAATATATACGTTGCAAGTACGTAAAGGATCTACGATTGAACAGAAAGTTTGTTCCATTTTTATTTATAGATGAATCTTAGTTTAAACTATGGCTATTAACCTTAATTTAATTTAATTGTTTCCTGGTATTGTTGATTAGTCAACAGTCAACTGTAGAGTGTGAAACAATCATCTTTGAAAATGCTTATTACTTGCTGGCCTCAAGTTACTTTAAACATGGTTCATCAAAATAAGACAAGAGCTGGAAGAATTTGTATTAATCTCAAATTAACTTAATTGTTTCCTTGTGTTGTTGATTAGACAACAGTCAACTGTAGAGTGTGAAACAATCATCTTTGGAAATGCTTATTACTTGCTGGCCTCAAGTTACTTGAAACATGGTTCATCAAAATAAGACAAGAGCTTCAACAATTTGTATTAATCTCAAATTAACTTAATTGTTTCCTGGTATTGTTGATTAGTCAACAGTCAACTATAGAGTGTAAAACAATCATCTTTGAAAATGCTTATTACTTGCTGGCCTCAAGTTCCTTTAAACATGGTTCATCAAAATAAGACAAGAGCTTCAACAATTTGTATTAATCTCAAATTAACTTAATTGTTTCCTGGTATTGTTGATTAGACAACAGTCAACTGTAGAGTGTGAAACAATCATCTTTGGAAATGCTTATTACTTGCTGGCCTCAAGTTACTTTAAACATGGTTCAGCAAAATAAGACAAGAGCTTCAACAATTTGTATTAATCTCAAATTAACTTAATTGTTTCCTGGTATTGTTGATTAGTCAACAGTCAACTGTAAAGTGTGAAACAATCATCTTTGGAAATGCTTATTACTTGCTGGCCTCAAGTTACTTGAAACATGGTTCATCAAAATAAGACAAGAGCTTCAACAATTTGTATTAATCTCAAATTAACTTAATTGTTTCCTGGTATTGTTGATTAGTCAACAGTAAACTGTAGAGTGTGAAACAATCATCTTTGGAAGTACTTGTTGCCTGTTGGCCTCACACATGTTCAAACATGATTCAAACACCAAAATAACGCAAAATTACCAATAGTATCTATCTGATTTTTGATACTTTCGAAATGATAGAAACCGAAGTGAAACAGAGTAGAATAAGAATGTACTCAAAACGTAGAAATTTCAATCTCTTTGAAACGCGTTGCTCAAGAAACAGAAATTAGCACATTACCGACGTTTCATCTCGCAACATTTTATCCAATGTTTCTTTCCCAATCAATTTACATTATTCAGCCTTTTAATACCCTGGCTGTAAAAGGGATATTCCAAGGATTCGCCATGCGATTCCATTTTTACGAAATCTTACAGTTTCGATTACGAAATATTACGATACACAATCTGATGAAATCCAAAGGAGCTCAAGTATTTGTGGATTATGATAAACCCATGCTCGGTCTTTCAGTTAAACCTCTCCCTCCTCCACCACACACGACTCATAAGAAAAAAAAACGAGATTAAATTACGAATGCTAATGTGTAATCAAAGCTCAACAGGCGGCGTCCTTCCACGGACGTCTCTGTAATAGTCACGCGACACGATGAATCGTGTAACTGTTACGTAATCATAGATTGCTCGATAAATATGTGACGCGATCATCGTCGTGGCATGGAGGTCTACTTTTTTCAAAATCCAAAATTGAGTAATCGAAGCTGGTCTGCGCTTCGCGTTCCGTTTCCCACTGTCACCTCGCCGTCGGTTGTCTATCGTCGATCGTCGGTCGTCGCCAGTTGGATGTTTTAAAATGCGTGGCCTTTGGCGTGCGCATCGCACCATCGCACCATCGCACGTTCCATCCACGCCACGGCGTTTGTGACAAGGACCATACCCAAATTCATGTCATTTGAAAGTACCTGACAGTGAACCATTAGACTTTGACTTGAACTTTGCACATGGCCCAACATTACATTTTCCCCATTACGTAGGGCAACCAGGATACTCTCCTTGCCCCTCAACTCCTACAAACGCAAACTATACCAAACTAAATAAATAAAGAGCTAAATAAACTGCAAGCATTCGACCACGAGACTAGTCTTGTGTACAGTCTTGGTCGTGGTTTGAACAACTATTTTAACTTTGCTACTTCATTGTAATATTATACTTAATCATTTTGTGAATAAAAGCGTACAAAAATGTAAAAGCACAGTCAAGTTAAGCTATGACGCAAATACTCCTTTTTTATCATTAATTTTACGTGATACGTTTTTCGTTTCGTAATCCTCTAGTCTCGCGCCGCGCCGTTTGCGAGGCGATGAGAGTCATCTTCAAACTGAAGACGCACGCGACTGTTGCGCGTGGGCTCGGGAAGGAATAATTACGGTAATTTGCCGCCGTTCTTTTTCCTGTTTCTTTCTGTTCCCTTCCTTTTTCATCTCACCTCGATGGTGTTTGTTAGACACCAACGATTGCAAATTATACATGCAAATCTACGTTATTAATTATTACACTCGCACCTATTACGTGATTTGTTAGTTTGTCGATATTGTTTATTTATTCGTATGTGCTGAATATATTATTGATTTGTCGCTAACTGTGGATGTTGGCGCATTTTTCGCAAATTTACCATCCCAACAGTCTACACACAGCGTATAATGTACAATATTTAAAGCTGAGCTTTTTTTGTGGTATAATACTTTATGTGGTACAATATATCTGATGGTAAATCATATCTAGTGAAGACGAAACAAGTTTCTATTTACATTCACGCTTGCTTGACTTTGTTCATAGAAATACAAAATTCCATAAACATTCGCAGGCTAGCAATAAGAATATAATAAAATATAAAAAATTGTAGATAGAACTGTTTCATTAGAAATGATTTATGATAGACAATATTATATTGGGTTATGGGTGTATATGTATGTTTGAATTATGGCGCTGCATGGAGGTTTTGGACATGGTTGTATATGTATATAAAATATATGTACATAGTGTATAATATAGTATATATAATAATATAATATATTATATACTATATATAGTAATATATATCAGTATATATATGATATCTATTTAATTATTTCTCTTACTATATTTTATTTACTATATTATAATTATATTTATGATAATAAATATATTATGATATTATATATTATATTAAATATATTATAATATTATTAATGTAATATTATAATTATATTTATATTTTATTTATCATACAACTATATTTATAATAATAAATATATTATTAATTAATTATATATAATAATAAATAATTAATAAATATATTATAATATTAATAATGCAATATTATAATTACATTTATCTTTTATTTACTATATTATAATTATATCTATAATAATAAATATATTATAATATTATATAATTACTATATTACTAATGTTACTATATTATAATTATATCTTTAATAATAACTATATTATAACATTATTAATGCAATATTATAATTACATTTATCTTTTATTTACTATATTATAATTATATCTATAATAATAAATATATTATAATATTATATAATTACTATATTACTAATGTTACTATATTATAATTATATCTATAATAATAACTATATTATAACATTATTAATGCAATATTATAATTACATTTATCTTTTATTTACTATATTATAACTATATTTATAATAATAAATATATTATAATATTACAATATATTTTGTGATACTGTATCGAACACTGTGTATGATACGTACATGGAAACGGGGCATTATGTTTCCGTTAAGGAAAGCAAATAAAGCTATAGTTTTCGTTTTAGTTTTCATGGCTGTAGTTTGAAGCAAATAATTGCTGCAAAGATGAAAAACGAAGCTTCTAGTTGAAACGATTTGAGAAGCGTGTTCAGAGCAAACGATATTCCGATATTTTAATAGCTTTCTGAAAATGAGGTTACACGACGACTGGCTACGTAGCCTTAAGTCCTGTCGAGAGCACGTTAGACTTAACGAAATTGCGGTTTATTATTTTCATCGCGTGAATGGAGACAGGTGAAATCGATTGCATGTTACGTCAGCGTCGACTAGGATAAATACGTTTATTCCGTGAGGCGAAGAAAACCAAGTACTCCATGCAGGATCATACACTTTTATCATCCACTAAATTGCCCCCATGTGTCTGATAAATGATATTCCCTCATTAATTTGCCTCCTTACAAAATTTAGATTGCACTATCTATATTCGTGTTATTATATACACTTTCGTTCTTCGTTTGGAATTCAATAATTTGCGTGTACGAACTAATAAATTAGCAATATAAATGGCAAATTACTATTTAGATAGTATATTATTTATAATTAGTAATTTATAAAAACACATTAGTGACATATAGCAAATTAGTAATTTCCACTATTACATACATCTTTTATTCATAAGATTTCTAATTCTCTATAATGGCAATTAATCCGTAATTAATGAAAACCTGAACAATTAAAACCTGTAATTAACGTTTACCATTTATCAATCAGAATCTTTCCAAAAGCTGTTTACCTATTAATCAACCAATGTTTCAAGACAATTCTTCCACCTACGACTAATTCAACTCTCCTTTCGAATATACAGGGTGTGATCGAATAACAGGAACGAGCAAACAGCAAGTGATTTCTTATGGAAAAATACGAAGAAAATATGCGATGACATTTTCCATCATACGACGCTTCGTTTCAGGGAAAACCAAGTTTGCAGACTTGAAGAACGCTTTGAAATTTACTCGATGCGAGTAAAGATATTCCAAACTTTCACGGTGCTCAGACACGTTGATATTGGGTCCAAAATGCAGATTCCAAGAAAACGCACACAATTTATAATTATAATACAATTGCTCATCCTTAAGAACCAACATGGAGACACGTAGGTCGTAGGATCGTAAAACGCGAGAATTGTAATTTCTTTCAACACGATACTCGTCGGGACTAGACATTTTCCAGCCGAGCGTAAGATCTAACGATCGATAAATCAATATAACACATATGTCATGCGTTAGTGGACAGAACTTTCGTTCGTTGTGACGCGAATGACAAATGCCAGCCGCCGGTCTTTTCTTTTTTTTTATTTTTTTAAGCGAACTACACGACTTTCCGTGATAAAACTCGCAGCCACTCTCTCTCTTCCGAAATCTTTTAATAAATGTTTCGTTTCCTGGTTGCTTGCGGAGCAAGGACCCTGAACCCTCGAACATGCACCGGGTGTCCCGAACCTAAGCGGCCGGACTACGACAGCTCAACCTACAGGCGCAAAAAAGAAAAAAGAAAAAAGCGAAAAGTATGTCGTACAGAGTTTGTCAATAAATTTGTTGCGGTGATCATAAAGAAATATTGAAAAAAAAATATATAATACAAAATATAATAACATAAAAATGTATTAAAAAATTGCTTTATTTTGTAATTAATTTTGTAATTAATCGCATTGTTTATCGATGTGCTTGTATCCTACCACAAGGACAACATTTCGAAACGAGGAATTAATTGTACCAGGCGATCGTTTTTCGCGTTGTTCATCGCCACATTGGGTTGACAACTAAGTGATTGCGGAATTTGTCAATATCACCTAATGACAAAATCCGCAATCGCTTAGTTGCCAACCCAATATTACGTCTCACATCAACGACACGGGATTGTTACCACGTGATAAAAAAAAAAAAAAAGTAACTATTACTATAATACTGTGGTCTTCTGCACGCTGCGATGGAAAATGCGTTAGTTTCTAACGTTGTGATGCAACGTCTATTGGCAAACGAACTCTCTGTGTAACGTTTCTTCCTTCCTTTTGCCTGTAGATCGAGCAGTTCGAGTTTGGCACACCCTGTGTATATGTATTACGTTCGCCTGCAAGTATGGACCACCTAAAGCGATCACTGTCAAGGACGACTGTTGATCAAAATACCAAGGCATTAATATCTCTTTCGTGTAAAATTTCATGTTGATACACGCGGCGGATGAATGGCGCTAATAGAATAGACCGTTGACACTAATAGACGGCGGAGATAAATCGTTTTCTGGTAAGCTAGGGACTTTCTCTTCTTTTAGACTCCTTCACTTTTTTTTTGTTTCTAGCGAGTCGGTGCTGTCGCGCACAGATCTTATCGCACACAGGTCGAAAAAACATCAAACTGAAATAAACAAACTGAATTTTTTTTCTAACGAGTCGATGCTGTCGTGCACAGATCTTATCGCACACAGGCCGAAAAAACATCAAACTAAAATAAACAAACCAAATTGTATTTCTTGTTACGTCGCTCGGACGCTAGATGGTTTCTTCTCGCTCGCTAAATTTATCGCTCTTATTTATCGATTGCAGCTTGCGAGAAGGATAACGTTCGAGGTAAAAAAGAGAAAGTAGAAATGTTTGATGTTTCACGAAATCTCGTAGACACTTATAGAATCGACAATTTACAAAATGTAACATAATTTTATGTTACTACCGTTCGCTCCGTTCTGCAAGCTTGCGCTTCTTTCGCCGTCTCTGAGGAATAAATTCACGTTACAGGATTGTTATACGAATCTTACGATATTCCCGGCAATGTGAAAGCTCTGAAACTTGCAACAAACAATATATTTAGACAGCATCAGTTGTTGGAATTATTATGCACATCTGTAGCTTCAGTCAGAAATTCTAGTGACCTTGTATCCATGACACCACGCATCTTTGTTCGTTCTTTCTCTTTTGTGATACGTAAATTCTTGTACCTGATGCTTGAAAATTCGAATCAGGCTGCTAACAGTTACGAATTACTTCAATTTAGGACATGCCACAGACTGTGTTTAAATCATTGCCCAGAATAATAATTTGTCATTTAATAATTTCAATTATCCAATTGCTTTACATTTAATTTTATGTATACTTTATATAGGAATTATTTTACATTTATTTTATATATATATTTTATATTGAAATTTCGTTAAATTTTATATCATATTACATTATATTATAAATTTATTATTTTTCGTTTCATGCAGACGTCAAAAATTGTGCTTTTATCACACACCGATCTTATCGACCGAGTATTCCAGCTACTTCGATGGATAAGTAAACTGAATCGGAAAGTCAGTGAAGTGAAACTCATTCGAAGTACTTTTGCAACGATCGTGTCTAATCGATTGGAAGTGGCATTACTAGGGAAGTTGGAGCGGATGAGTCAAGTCCAAGGGTAGAAAAGTTTAGAAATAGTATCCGCGCGTTATCTTGATGGCGATGACTAAGAAGCAGCAAGACTCATCGTTCCCAACAGCAAAGAACATCCAAACGAAAGTTCTTTGCTTTTCCTGGAAAATCTGTCAGCCAAACAGATGCAAAAAATCCTCTGCGTTGTTTAAAACGTTTTCACGAATTACGTGTTCATTTACTTATAATTCTCAATGAAAATTGATTGTAAAAATTCTATCAAATAAGAAAAAAAAAAAAGAAAAGAATTAGGTGTTCGCGAAGGAAGAACTTGCGAACAAAGGTCGACAGTCTCATCCTGTGGAAGCAAAATTGTATAAAATTGTATTCGCTGTAGTCGTTGATTTTAACAAAAATATCGTAGAACGTGGTCTACTAACAAGATTTTTGCAAGTGAAAATTATGTAAATATTGTTACCAGTCTGCAGAATAATTTTCATAAAAAGGAAGATATCTTTGTGAAAATATCATCAGATCTCTAAAAAATGGGAGAAATATAGAAATGGGAAGAAACTAATATCCAGCAGAGGAAATCGCTAGATTTAATTATTTTGATGCTTAGCAACGAGCTTTCCTCTTGGCGGTGTTTTTTATCATTTTGCATCAGTTCGTCTTGTAAACCCATTTCTTCCGCAATTCGATGCAGATTATTTTTTGAAATATCTACGTACATTTTATGCTGCGAAGCGGTGACTGTACGAATATTTTCATCATTTGCTAAATATCTATTAATATTTTCACGATAGGATTATAGCTATCGCATTCTTTTTTTTTTTGGAAATAATTCTAGAAACTCGCAAGAATATACGTACATTTTTTATTCCTTAAAATTACTACACGAGGTTTTGCAATAATTTTATTAAATTTAGGTATCGTGCGAATACTTTGCCTACAGGTACCTACGTGCAAGCTTAAAAGTCACTTCAATTTCCAAAAGCAAATTTCGATTTGAATCAAATTTAATGCTCTAAATTATTTTACGTTAACTTTACATTTTATTTAATACGTGACACTGCGGAAGAGATAGGCAGTGATCCTATTGGCAACTGAAAAATCCAAACGAGTTTATTGTAACGATATTACCGCATAAAATTACTGTACAATACTACAATATAACCTAAATATTCAATAACATCTTGTTACTTCTTTAAATTCGCATATATATTGTAGAATTACGCAGCAATTGCAAGTTTCAAAACACAGAATTCCTAAATTCCTAACGCAGTCCATTAAAAACGGAAACCCGCGCACAATTTCTTAAAAAAAAAAAGGACTGTATTTCAAGAGACACGTCCATGACGTAAACGTTCTATTCAACGTGGCATCGCGTTAAATAAAAGCATATGTTGGAAGCTGTTGCACAGATATATCGTTAGGGGTCAACGAACAATGTAGCGAGAATGTAAGAGGTTCCCATTTGAAAATAGAGGGAAAAAGTATATATTTCGAGGTAAGAGTAAACGCGGACTAAAACGGGACGATGAAATACGAGTGGTAAAAGAGGTGATGCCGCGCGAAACACCGAACGAGACTATGGAAAATGTTCTGTGCCGCAGCATGTCGGTCTATGCACGTTGCGCACTGCACACTGCGCACGCAGCAGACTACAAGCTGACTGGCGTAAGCTTGTAGTCGTAGCTGGCACATGAAGCCGCGGGGATAAAGAATGTCCGACTCTTCCGTCGTTTATGACTCACCGTTCGACTATTTCGTTCGTCTAACGCCGACCGTCGTCTAACCGACGAGAAAGAAAGCCAGGCGACCGGCTAAACGACGAGTAAAGCGACCTTTCCATGTAATCTGGAAAGCGTGTTCTGCTTCCTTTTCCTGCGAAAATTGACGCTTCGCCAGGCGAGACAGCGATACGAAAATACGGAGAAGCCGACCGAGGCGCAAGTCCCGAGCAAAGGAACAAACGCGTACTCCTTTGAAATTGCTTCCTATAGATAGGAAAATATTTCTCTATTTTCTTGAACAGATTTCTCTTCTTTTCTCTCTTTCTTGTGCGTCAAACGTAATGCGCGCCCTTAAAGTTATTACGGCGGAGATGGCGTGCAGAATCACTACGAGTGATTTGTCACAGTAATCGCAGAATTACTATCACGGTCGTTGCCTAACTTCATTCACGACCGAGGTCGTGATTTTTTTTTTTCTTTTTTTATCTCGAGCGAATTTGCTCGCCGCGAGCGTAATTCTTCACGCTGATTGAATTAAGTCTTATAAAGTAATTGTCCGCATAGTTCGCGTAAAAATATCTGCGTATAATACGAACTCGAAATTTCGTTACGTTTGCCGCATATGCAACGTAAATGTATTTTACTGAGAATTAAAATTGCAAAATAATTCAACTTTCCATTCTTTATCTTGTTTTCGTATTTGAAACAGTAATATATTAATATTAATGTTTATTCTCGATTTCGAAATCATAATATTCGCTTCATATCGCTAATATTGAGTACAGTAGAGTGTCGGGTTATTCGAGACCTGTGTAACTGAAGTTTCGTATTATCCGAGGTGTTTTCGACTATAACGTAACTTCGTATTTCTCGAAACTTCGACACGAAAAGTACGAAAGTCTAAATAGTCAGGTGACGCGGATGCAACTTTCAACTAATGAAATAATTCATTAAACGTAAATAAATGCATACCGCTACGCTGTCGAAAGTTGCCTGCGATTTTATTGTACGATTTATGAACCGAACATTTCCGCAATATCCGAGATAAACCCGGGCCACATCACTCGGGATCATCGAGGTTTTACTGTACAGAGGTTGCGCGATGCGATGAAGTACAGTTACGCTGTGCACCAATCAGAAGCCATCTTCGCCAAAAATCACAGATCACTGTGAAAAATCGCCGTGATCGAGTCGCTCGTGATTCACAAGTAGCAGTTCACGTCGTCACTAATTAGTGACCGTGTTGAGAATGGTCAATGGAACAGAACAAACCTATAGTAGTATAGTATAGTATTTATAATATTATAGTATATATATATATTATAGTGTATACCGTAGTGCAATATTTATTGCATTAACCAACATCTTTCAGAAAATTTAAAGCTTTTCTTCTCCGCATCTTTTTTTATAGCATCCTGAGCGAATTTAGAGCGAAGCTACACCATGCTGCACACTTTTAATATTGTATTTAGTGCGGTACTTAGTGTTTAGTATCTGCTATTTGGTATTCAGTATCCAGCACTCAGTATTCTGTAATTAGTATTTGCTATTTCGTATTTGGCATTTGGCATTTCGTGCTTGGTGTTTGGTCTTTGGTATTTGGTATTTGATATTTGGTATTTGGTACTTGGAACTTGGCATTTGCTATTCGGTATTTGGTATTTTTTATTTGGTACTTGGTACTTGGTGTTTGATATTTGGTATTTTGTATTTGGTATTTGATATTTGCTGTTTAGTGTTTGGTATTTGGTATTTGATATTTGATATTTGGTACTCGATATTTGCTATTTGGTATTTTTATCTGGTACTTGGTATTTAGTATTTGATATTTTGTACTTGATATTTGTTGTTTAGTGTGTGGTATTTGGTATTTGATATTTGATATTGCTATTTGGTACTTAGTACTTAGTATTTTGT
>JACXIL010000205.1:0-117856 GCA_014737365.1 Bombus soroeensis
ATAACGTTATATAGTGATACCATATATAGTATAACGTTACCTGGTACTACCATATATAGTATATCGCCATATAACGTTACCGTGTACAGTATAACGTTATATAGTATTACCATATATAGTATAACGTTATATAACGTTACCATATATAGTATAACGTCATATAACGTTACCGTGTACAGTATAACGTTATATAACTTTACCATATATAGTATAACGTTATATAACGCTACCATATATAGTATAACGTTATATAGTATTACCATATATAGTATAACGTTATATAACTTTACCATATACGGTATAACGTTATACAGTATTATTATATACAGCATAACGTTATATAGTATTACCATATATGGTATAACGTTATGTAGAGTTACCATATATAGAATAACGGTATATAACGTTACCATATATAGTATAACGTTATATAGTATTACCATATATAGTATAACGTTATAAAACGTTACCATATATAGTATAACGTTATATAACGTTACTATATATAGTATAACGTTATATAGTATTAACATATATAGTATGACGTAATAATGTATTATCATATATAGTATAACGTTATATAGTATTACCATATATAGTATAACGTTATATAGTGTTACCATATATAGTATAAGGTCAAATAGTATTACCATATATAGTACAACGTAACATAGTATTACTATATATAGTATTACGTTATATAGTACTACCATATATAGTATAACGTTTTATAGCATTACCATATACAGTATAACGTTATATGGTATTACCATATATTGTATGACGTAATAATGTATTACCATATATAGTATATCGTTATATAGTATTACCATATATAGTATTACCATATATAGTATTACGTTATATAACGCTACCATATATATATTAACGTCATATAGTATTACCATATACAGTATAACGTTATATAGAATTACCATATATAGAATGACGTAATAATGTATTATCATATATAGTATAACGTTATATAGTATTACCGTATATAGTATAACGTTATATAACGTTACCATATATAGTATAACGCTACATAGTATTACCATATATAGTATATCGTTATATAGTGTTACCATGTATAGTATAACGTTATGTAGTATTACCATATATAGTATAACGTTTTATAGTATTACCATATACAGTATAACGTTATATAGTATTACCATATATAGTATGACGTAATAATGTATTATCATATATAGTATAACGTTATATAGTATTACCATATATAGTATAACGTTATATAACATTACCATATATAGTATAACGTTGTATAACGTTACCACATATAGTATAACGTTATATAGTATTACCAGATATAGTATAACGTTATATAGTATTACCATATATAGTATATCGTTATATAGTGTTACCATATATAGTATAACGTTATATGGTATTATCATATATACTATATCGTTATATAGTATTACCATATATAGTATAACGTTACATAGTTTTACCATATATAGTATAACGTCATATAACGTTACCATATATAGTATAACGTTATATACTGTTACGTTACATAGCATTGCGTTATACAGTATTACGTTATATAGTATTACGTTATATACTATTACGTTACATAGCATTGCGTTATATCGTATTACGTTATATAGTATTACGTTATATACTATGAACGTTACATAACATTGCGTTATATAGTATTACGTTATACAGTATTACGTTATATAGTATTAGGTTACGTAGTATAATGTTATATAGTACTACGTTATATAGTGTAACATTATACTGTATTGCATTGTATAGTATAACGTTATATAGTATATCGATATATAGTATAACGTTATAATGTATTACGTTATATAGTACAACGTTATATAGTATAACGTCATATAGTATTACGATGTGTACTATTACGTTATATAGTATAATGTTATATACTATTTCGTTATATAGTATTACGTTATATACTATTGGGTTACGCAGTATAAGGTTATATAGTACTACGTTATATAGTATAACGTTATATAGTATAACGTTATATACTATTACGTTACATAGCATTGCGTTATACAGTATTACGTTATATAGTATATCATTATATACTATTGCGTTACATATCATTGCGTTATATAGTAATACGTTATATAGTATTGGGTTATATTGTACTAGGTTACGTAGTATAATGTTATATAGTACTACGTTATATAGTATAACGTTATACAGTATTGCATTATATAGTATAACTTCATATACTGTAATGTTGTATAGTATAACGTTATATACTATTACATTACATAGCATTGCGTTATGTAGTATTACGTTATATAGTATTACGTGATATAGTATTACGTTATATAGTAGGGTCTGTACGTGACAGTCAACAATAGAAACGTAAAATTACAACAAGAGAGATTTCCATGAGTGTCGTGGAAGAGGGTGAATCAACTTTCCTTTATTCTTTCTTTTTCTTTCCTTCCCTTTTTTGTAATATGCAGCCGAACCGTTGATAAATGCGGAATTTCCCTGTGCTGCTCGAAATCTTGTTATCTTATTGCTTGCACAAAATACAGAGTTTGAAGAATGTCATTAGAAGCCTTTGTTCGAGTAAGCAAATTGGACAATTAGCAAGTAAAGAGGATTTATTTTGGCAAGATGGAGAAAAAGGATAAATCGATTCTCGGTTGATCTAACGATATCGATAGATAGCATTCTTTTGACAGGATAGCGACAGAATGGTGAGAAGAGGATCCGAAAGACGTAGGAATAAAAAATATTTCAAGTTGCATGGAAATATAAAAATAAAATTCTTCTTTCCTAACAATTTTTTCCATTCATTTTTAAGCAACTTCGTACGAAACGACAGATATCTTTTGCCTCTTAAAATTCAGTGAATAACATTGATATATAAACATTCGACCGTAACAGGATTAATCGAAACAAAAGTTTCCTAAAAACTAATCCGATCGTTCGTAACCACCCTCTCCCCAACTATATTTCCAGTAAACTCATCCCTAAACACAGAGATCCGGATTAAGAGCGTTAATCCAACCACGAAGAAGTTGCCCATGCAATCGTACTCCGACACCCTTCTTCGTCCTTTGCGTTTTCCTTCGCTACCTGTCTCCAGGATCGTGTGTTTCTGATACTCGGAATCCCGTGGCTCGAACAACCCCTTCCGAGGTTCGGGAATAGAAGGGTGGCAGCGCAAGTCGGAATTAAGCAGGTGAATTTATGGAGTCGTGCAACTATTTAGATAGGCGGATAGAAACGAAGCGATTTCGCTTTTTCCCGCTAGTCTGAAACCTTTCGCCTCCTACGCTTCTCATTCCACACGCATACTCGAAGACTCGAGAAATCGAAACTATGGCCTTCCGCATATACTAACCTTCGAAAGTATCCAGATATTCTTGTATTTCGTTACTTTGAATATAAGGTTGCCTTATTCAAGAAACAATAGAAACGTAAAATTACAACAAGAGAGATTTCCATCGGTGTACTCCAGCTACTCTGAATCTGCAAAAGAACTCCGTCTTCAGGTTCGCATAAACGCACTGTCCCACAAAAATATATTATTCGAAATAAAGTTATCATTTACGATTGTTGGAACGGTGTTGCCTGGAATTTAAACGAAGAACGAGTAATTTTAGATGCGCAGGAATATTAGATGTTAAAATTAAGATGTGTAAAACGACATGGATTTGGAATAGAAGTCAAATCAGTGAACCTATTTACAGTGGCAAAGGGAAGCGTAAATATGAGCGGCATGAAAAATACCATAATTTTATTAAGCAAAGTTGTCAGAGTATAGACGATCGTGAAGAACATGAAGTTTTTTTTCGAAGAAAGTTGCGCTCGCGGGACACCGGCGCGAATAACTCGACGAGCACGAGCCTCGTTTCGTGGTATTCCGTGGCTTAATTAGTTTTTCGTCGACGGATAATCCGCGGTTGGACGATTTGTCAGGTTTGGACTGCAAGTTTACGCGGTCGGAATTAAGAGACCACGGGTTTAGAGCCTCGGCTCGCCAGATTAAGACGATATTTAAACGAGCGGCGGCCGCGATTCCGTTTCCGCTCCTCACTCACGCAAGCCTATCGTAGGATTTATTTTATCGCTCCCCTGGAAATTCGACCCGAGGCCAAGAAACTGCCACCGAAGGCTCGAAGGAACCAGGCTCACCCCTTCCATCGCATAGTCTTTGCTACTTGTTATCCTTTTCTCGTTTGCTAAAGCGGAACGTTCGAGCGGAAGTTGGAAGCGTAAAGTTGTAGCAAAGAGGGTTGAGTTAGATTGGAAGTGGAGCGCGTTCCAGAGAATGCAGCGCGGATCGAACAGCAGCAACTTGGGAAATGTTTTGTAATTGTACAGGATAGGGGATCGCTGGTGATTAATAAGGGATCGGGGCCATTGCAGAAATTTGTAAGCTGTCTCGGTTATCGCTTGCCAACTCTTGCCGATGCGAATGGTGCGCAGCGTTTAAGAAATTGTTTCAAGCTGTTCGACGCAGCTACGTTGTTTGGGTCGCTTTCCATCCAGTCGTATTTTTCGCTGTACTTGCTTCGGCGGTACATATACTAAAACTGGAACGATACAGAGAAAATTGGCATGGCCCCTGGGCAAGGATAACAGGTAAAATTGTGAAGCGTTCCACATTTTTTGATGGTCCTGGGGCTCTCCTATCAATCGTCAGGACGACCACCGTGGAGGTTTTAGCTGGTCGAATCCGCAACTACCCGGCGCCCTCTCCCCCAAGGGGCCTTGGCACCTATGAAGATTTCCTCCACGAAAAAAAAAAGTATCCTTCGCTGGGAAAATTTCGTTAACTTTGAGAAAATTCTACCAATTGAATGAAAAGAATTAAATAAAAAAAAAAGCTTTGAGAAAGACGAGAAACAGTCGTCGTCGATGCGCCTGTTCTCTCGTCCGAATTTTGCGTCCAAGATTTTCCACAAATATTTAAAGCTGCTCTTTCGGTTGAAACGAAAGCGAGATTTAAATTTGAAGAATGGAAGAATGAAAGTCGCCAGCTTGTGACGATATTACATTACGCGAATTACTTTTCCCTCTTTTTAACACGTTGACCGCCACGCGAATTTTACTCTTTGCCCTGCGATACACGAAGATATATTACACTGAAACGTTCGATTTCCGTGAAACGTATTTTCCCACTTGTTTGCTTCCGACTGTGTGTCATTTACCAAAATCATTCGCATACTTGAAACTTGTCTAATCCATGAAATTCGTCTCCTGATTATCCTAGTGTTACGTGGACTGACTCTCTACCTAACCCAGGCCACACACCGCGGGCAAGGTAGCAGCCAGATGTCTACGCATCCTCCCTACATACCCTCAATAGCCTCAAGGACCCACCATAAATCTTGTCATTTTCATAATTAAGGTTCTTCAGACCAAACAAGCGTCTTTGTTCTTTACATACATTGTCCACTACGGGAAGATACAGGAAAGTTGGTTTTCCTCACGTTCGGTATCTTCCCTTAGCAACGTTCTCTGGAGGGCGGCTAAGACCCTTCCTAGTCCACCAACCTTCTTATTAACCAATCAGAAACAATGTCCATTACTCTCACTTTCCTAAAAAAAAAGTGTCCTTAACAAATCAGCTCATCTCGTGCGCTATGTACACCCATCACTAGCTTTCCTCCGCCACGGCATCGACACTGAACGTCACTTATTCTACGTCTTTAGAATAGTCAACATGTCGCGACACTGATTCTACAATATCTCGTGACTGGTCTCTTCACTTTAGATCAATCAGTATCTCGAAGTCTTTAAACATTTTTCGAACCGTCGTCATCCACGCTTACGTCGCGTTCTCTACGTTCTAACTTTATATATCAATCGATACTCATTTATACTTTATCAGTTTATATCTCTCTAGTGAACAAGTTGTTTGGATGAACTTTAATTTAAACGTGTTAATCCAGTGTATAATAATTTCAACCACCTCTATTATCGCAAAAGAAATAGGGGATCGATCAGTTCGTGGCGTCGATTATATAATCGTAAAGGGAATTTACGACTCTCGTTGACGTGATATCTCGCGAACGCGTCTCTCCACGAACCTAATCATCTAGAGAATTGAATAAAACACGGGTCATCGTGACAGTCAACGTAGTGTTAAGTTTCTCTAAATAAACGCGTATAAATTCTTCTACCTATGGAACTAAAGATTTCACCGACACATTCGCTTTTAAAGCAAAGAAAATTCACGGAGAAATTATCCTGGAAAAAAATAGTACAGAAAAGCTTCAATTTCACATATTTAGAAAATAACAACAATTCGGCGGAATCACTGGAAGCGGAGAAAATTGATTTCATCGTTTACTCACGTGAACGTCCGCGCGAGGAAAGGAGACGAAGATTCGAGGGAAGTTGGTAAGTGGGACAAGATCCTTGCAAGTCAGGAAAGTCGTGCAAGTCATCGAGAGCTCGGGTAAGGGTAGCCAGTCGAGGCATCGTTGTAATCTGGAAAGTTTCGATCGCGCCTGGAAGAGGTCTGGTTTAATGAAACACGAAATAATTAGACCAGAAGCAACTTCCACGGAGCTGATCGATCGTCGTAATTTCGGTTGCGTCCGCTGCTTCGTTCGTTTCCTCTGGGCTACCCTTAAACCGATTAAGATGGTCCCGTTGAACGCATAACGATAACCAGGGGGTCTTAGAGATAATTAAAAAAGTAATAGGTAAGTTGAAACCTGGTGGTCGATAACCGGAAATAACGATGCCAATCGATGTGCGTTGACAGACTCTTAGTTCTTGGTGATATTCTTGCATCCTGGTTGCATCGTTCGTTTTTATTAGATACGTTTGTTATTGCAAATAGCGTGTTGGTTATTTAACCAAACTGCATTCGCTAACGTTTTTGCACCGCCTGGTTTGCTTAGGTATTTTTTATTTCGTTTGCAAAAGATTGGTTTTGCGGAGGTCGCACAATTGTTGAAAATTGTTAACGAATTTTACATTTGATTTTTATGTTGATATTTGTGTGCCATTTAACTCGTATTCTGCCGCTTGTTATGTTCGAACGAATCAGTTTTCTCTTTTATTGGAATGGCGTTTCCCTATTGACGTGGTCGTTGTATTCATTTTTTCATCTTCTTCTTGCGGGTCGTTCCACAGGATAATGATATGAATGAATGAGTTTGAATCTTCAAATATCAGGTTGTCCCAAAAGTCTCTCTCTCTGTCTGTACGCAGCTACTTTATCTGGCAATATTTATACAAACATGAAACTTAATGTGTCAAATGTAAATAGAACAGTATACTAGAACAAAGTGGATCATACATAATTGATTTAAACAACTTGAATAGAACATTTTGTTCTGTTACTAGAAAATTACCACAGAAGAACAATTTGAATAGAACATTTTGTTCTATTACTACAAAATTACTAAAGGAGAACAATTTGAATAGAACATTTTGTTCTGTTACTAGAAAATTACTACAGGAAAACAATTTGAATAGAACATTTTGTTCTATTACAACAAAATGAATCATACATAATTCAGTAAAATAATATAAAACAAAGTTATGCATTCATTATTTCCATATAAAACAAGAGAAACATTCAGGACAAGCTGCTATGATTAAGAAGTTGTAAACTAGAAGATTGGCGAAGATAGTAGGAAATGCGTTAATAAACGGAGCCAAAAATATATCAAAGGGACTCATTAACAATTGTACTTGACAAAATCCTAAACAATCTTCGAATAATTAAACTGAAGCGCATCAATTCACGTGGACTCAAGGTACCAACAATAACAATAGCCAATAGCTAACCGTATTCGCATCATTCCAAATGTCTAAAACTCGAAGCTCGGTTTAGCCTTTCCTTTCCCCTCTCAAAATATTCAGAATTCCCTTGGACCAACCTTGAACTGTTATCCACCAGGTATAATTAGCAAAGTCGTCTTTTCCGCGTGTCACGACCACTTAACTCGTCTCGTCCCGAAAACGAGATTAATCTCATCGAAGGGTTGGAAGGGCTGGCGTAGCCAGTCCTTTTCGTCGAGGCGGCGAGAAACTTGCTCCTTCCGGCCGGTCCAATCACGTGCCGCTTTTTCTTCCGAACAAGCTGCTTCCTGAATTCCAAACGCTGACCCCGAAGAATCGACGGAGCCCGTGTGCTCGTCCTTCGTGGCTCGTATATATTCGCGACGGGTATCTGATGGCGATAACGCCGCAGAACCGGCAGCCGATCGTTCGATCGACGCCACAGGCTGAATTCCCTTACGTTTTTCCTTTCTCCTTTCTTTTCTTCCCGACGACGAAATTATTTTCAGCCATCCTTTCATGACGACGTAAAATCAAACTTCCGAGGATCCAGCAGATAACCGAGGAATATTCGAAGGCTGAGAGGATTAGTTACGTTATCTGCAATTCGTTTAGAAATTACCGATTACTTTCAGTTTACTTTCTGTTTCAATGATTCGCGATCATACGTCGAAGGCTAGGAAAATTCTGAATTGCGTTCTGAACGAAAATTCTGAAATTTGTAATTTTGCGGAATAGGATCATTTTTGAAGAAAATTCCAGGCAATTCTTCTCCTTTCTCTTTATTTTGGCAAATCGCTGTAGTTTCTCTTTCTAAGCGAAAACAGAGCGACGATGGAGAAGAAGAGTGTTAGATCGTTTGTAAATCAGTTGAAATTGCAGAGTATTTTGAGTTTGTGATCTGCTTATGGATTTCAATTGGACGATTATGCATCGAAAACTATAAAGTAACGCGATTAATGTAGTTTGAAAAGAAACTTGGAACATTTTTTTTCCTTTCTTTTTTCTCTTCTGTAGGTCCTTTAGATTGATGTTTGAGAGAAATTGGGACAGATTCTCTTTTTTCTTTTTTTTTTTTTAACGGTGGCAATTGGGTTCCGAGAAGTTTCGGAATGTGGAATCTATGTTAGCTCGAATTCGTTTGTTGTTTGGCGCAAATTTTTGATGGACTGGTCGTGGAAACTCGTTTTGGGGTGCGCGACGGTGTTGATGGAGTTTTGCGACTGATGGAATTTGCCGCCAAGCTTGGTATGTTTTTGTGTAAACTTTCCGCTATACTACGAAATGTGTTATCCCTCTCCATGTACTGATTGCAACGGAATTCTGAATTCCTCTCTTGAAAGATTTTTATCGAAATTACTTTCTAACTCGAAATTTAGAAATTCTTTTCTAACGATAATTTAATTTCATTTAATTTGGTTCTGTTTCTATAGTAAAAAAAAAAACCTCTATGTTTGTGTGTCAATTTCGCAATCTATCCATCAATGTTTCATGGAAACTATGAAATCAGTAAACTTGCGATATGATTTTTCTGAAGCTTAAAATTACGATGGTCATCCTACGCTAATTGTTCGAAATTAATTATAATTGTTTCGTCAGAAACAAGTATAGTCAATTTCAAAGTAAAGTAAATGATAAAACCGCGAAGTATCTTCTCAGCGTCGTCAAAAGTGACAAAGAAATCTTAAGCTCTAACGTTAAGCATCTGAATCTGTATATCAAGAATTATATAAAAATCTCCAAAAATCATTAAATCATGGTAAAACGATAATTAGCACGGAGGAAGACATTGCGATGTTTGCGTATCAATGCAACGTGTTTAGAACAATTCTATAACTTTACGATCTAATTTCAGGCTACACGACAGCTTGTTCATAGAAATCGAACAATCTGACGAGTGTAGCGGACAAGAATAAGGCGCGAACATCTGCGATTCCTTTGATCGAAAACTTTTCGAACAAAGTTTCGCGATTTTCGAAGGACGACGTCGTTTCTTCGAAAGCAGCAAGTTCGTTAGAAAGTTTCCTATGGAAGGAAATCGGTGGAGGAGGAATCTTCTGTCGCGCTTTCGAAGTCCCGTCGAATTAACTCGCGAAATAAATCGAACGAGCGGCATAATCTTTATTACGATCCACGTTACAGTAACAACAATTCGTAAAACTATTTATAATCGTCAACGTCGTCGAACATGTCGCGAATATTACAATTTGCTTAATCGACAAGTCCATCTTCACCATTTCGTCTCTTTTTGCAGTAGCTGCAAGTTTTGAAAATGTTTGATTTGAACAACTGTTCTTGCGTATATTGTTGGTGGAACTGATAAAGCCAGGTCGTAAA
Source organism: Bombus soroeensis (assembly GCA_014737365.1). Taxonomy (NCBI): domain Eukaryota; kingdom Metazoa; phylum Arthropoda; class Insecta; order Hymenoptera; family Apidae; genus Bombus; species Bombus soroeensis. The sequence continues at coordinate 10,111 of JACXIL010000205.1, forward strand.
ATCGGTCAAGAGTCGAAATTTACCAGTTTGGAATCATTGCACGTTCCATCGATTTGTTATACAGTTTCGATTTATGTTTGTCCGCGGAATAATCTTCTATATGTTTGTGCCACCTTTATTCGAGCGGAATTTATCCAAACGTACAGGTGCTCGGTAAATTTCGACTCGATTTTCTCAAAAATGAATGTCTCAAACAAAAAACACTCGTCGTTTCTTCTTGTCTTATTTATGGATTAGTTGTACTATCCGTTTTAGGATGTTCATTCTGTACACGAACACGTACACAGTTAATATATTAAGAGAGTTGTTTCCTTCGAATCTGAGGAAGACACGTCTATTTACAGAGAATTAAAAAACAAAAATAACGAAGAAATTAATATAATCAACGTTTTGCTACGATCATCTGGTAGACTGTTCGCTGTAAAATATCGCCAAAGACTATCTACCGAATTAAATCTATATCGACAGATAGCAACTTCTCTGTGAAACGCATTCTGTGTCCATAGCAATATGTACATACAACAAAATATACACAAATAATATATTTATTGATGTTCAGTCGCTGCGCGTGTCGTGATTGTAATTTCTCACTCATACTCGTTACGAATATACGTAAACCCCCATAACATTCAAAATGGTTTTGTAAGACCTAACCTAGTTCCATCTACAATGGTTCGTGAAAGTATTTGAACGCTTGCTCTAGAAATCTTTTATGTGCATATTGTATGTGTAATATAAAACATTCTAAACGCTGTACAATATATTCATTGAAGATTTCCACAAATATTCGAGTACTATAGTGAGCCACTGTATAGCAATCAATGCCGCCACTAAATGCTTCAATTTACAACCAGGCTACATCAGTTCCACCAACAGTAACAATATCCTCTGGAAATGTCCTTGGAAGATCATCACTTAGAACGATTAAATGAGTCTGTCGTCCGAGGGATGCTCCGAGACGGTGCCATTTTGCGTCACTTCAAACTCCTTCTTGACCACACCAACACTCCTGTTCCTCCTTCTAGGAGGTGTAGGAACAACGTTCGTGTTCTCCAGAAGATCATCCAAGCTCCTATTCAATCTGCTCGGCTTCTCTGGCGGAACATCCAGAGAAATGCCACCTCTGTCGCCTGTACCTCGATCCTCGTCTAAACGAGAAACGTTCCTTTTCTCTAGATCCAGTGAATAATCAACAGATTCTTGCTCGTGCCGAGTCTCCATATTCGCCACAGACTCTTCCCAAGAACAAAATGAAACCTTCCTTCCTGAGACTAGTTTTTTCCCTTCTACAATCTGTTTCGCGGGTGCTGGAATTTCAAGGGTATTGGAATTTCTCATCTCTTGATCAATTACATTTAAATCATTCGTTCTTCCTCCATTTTCATTGGGCAAACTATCCATTTTTCCGTTAAAAGTATCAGAATCCCTCAGAACGCCAGGCTCTAGTTTCTTTACAACTTGTTCGTCGGTGAAGTTTGATCTATTTTCTTCTTTAGACGTTTCCTGAGAATCTTCTTTCTCTAACATATCTGACAAAGCAGCTTCCAGTTCTGTCAGGCTTGGTGTCATTGAACTTAAGTTGCTTTCTTCTGCAATTTCTTCCTTGAGAACTTTTAACAAAGTCGAGTGATCAGAGTCTAAAATGTCAGATTTGATCTTAGGCTCGGGACTAGGAGGTGGTGTGTTGGTCTTCCAGTCGTCTAGACTTTTTCTCAGATTGTTATGGACGTTTTTAGCCAGCTTGGCATCGAAGAAATCGTCCAGTTGCTCTTCCTCCAGCATCTCGCGTGGCAAAGACTCCTCTGAGATGGTCCTGATCAGGTTGGTCGCGTGGCTGTGTAAATCTTTTGCTTCGTAGGTGTTCTCGTTCGGTTCGCTCTCGTTTGACAAGCTCCTGGCGAACGTCATCCTCGATTGACCCGATCGATCGGTCTCTGGCTTCCCTTCCATGGACCCAGTGAGCGTATCTGCTAAGAGGGAGCGCGTTTAACGCGTTAGTCACGTTCGAAGATAGTTGGGTCCTTTCTGCTCAATCATGCTGGTCAAGAGGAATGCTGGGTATGGACGAGTGTGATTCCTGGTTTGGGAATTGTGCTGATTGTTGGGTTTCTTGAGGTTCTCGAAGTAGTAGAGGTAATACAGGAAGTTCGAACTTTGGATTTTCGTCATGTAATCGATTTCAGATAATTTGTTCGTGTTTCTTCTTTGAGAATTTGATGGATATCGGATGGAATTCTGGATTCGTTCACGGTAATTGGGGTCTTTAGCGGTAGCTTTATCCCATTTAGGTTTTGAAATTTAGATGTTTTATTAGGTTTGGAGGTTTAGAGACCTGATTTTCATTCTGAGTTATTATTGGGCTCATGAAAGATTGGGTTTTGAAAACTTTTAGATTGGGAAGTTAGATTTGCAATTCGGTTTGAAGTGACGGACATTTGAAGTTTGAGTATTTCTAAGCTCAAGAAGTCTTTGAGATATGGAATTTCGATTTCTAACTTTATTTAGATAGATGTTAGATAACTAGATTTTAGAATTCAGATGTGGTATTAGGACATTTTTAATTAGGATTTTCATGGAAATGAAAGATTTGGACTTTAAGAGGTAAAACCTTAGACAACTATAAATGTTTCTAAGAGATATTTCTATAAATAAATTGATTTTTCATACGGTTCTTAAGGACAATGGCTAAAGAAATCTTCCAAACGCGTGACCTGAAATGTCAGGGTTGCGCAACAGCTTAATTTCACGCATTCCACTTGATAGGTTCGACGAGGTTTTAGGATTTACGAGGGGAAGGAACATTGACAGCTTGATATATCGTGCTGAACCGTGCGTCGTATTATTACCAGGGTTATTTCTCAAAGCAGAAAGTAACGAAAGGTGGAAACAGTTTTGTTTCTCGCTTCTATTTACCCAAAGCGGAACGATGTTTCGCCTCGTCCAAGAAAAACGGCTCTTTGGACTCTGACGACTCCCGGACACACGAGACTCTGCAGTTATCCGTAGGCTTCGGTTGATCGAAGTACCTCAAGTGAGATCTGTACAAAAGAAAAAGCGCAAACAAACATTATTCTCGCAAATGTATAGCGATTTGAATTATACATTATTGAAAACGTGCTATCTTTCTCTAACAAACAAAATGCCTTGTTTCAATCTTCCGTAGACAAACCAGATTGTTGATAACCCGCGTTAAAATTTCACTTTAAAATTTCGTTTCCAACGGAATTTAAAACTATTTGCTTACCACTTAACGTACAATCCTGTGTTAATACGATAAAAACCTTGACCAGTAGACGAGAATTTTAAATGCTCAAGGCTAATACACAAAAATATTGCCTCGGACGTAAATTATCAAGTTTGTCCTCGAAACGTGGAAAGATATAAGTTTCATTCTAAGTCCATTCTTGTTCAAACTTGAACAAATTCAACCAATGAAAACACTTGAATCAATCAAAGCAGGTTTTAATTACCTCGATAATAATCACACTCTACAATGATACATTACAAATAGTGTAACAACGCTGTAATCATCTCCTGCATCGCTTTAACAACGTCTCGTATAACTACGTCTATATATTTGTAAATCTAGCAAGTTATACTCTAAGTACTAAAATATAAACAAACGACTAAAATAAATATAATGTAAGTTTGGAAAGTGGCGAGAGAAGATTATACAATGGTTAAAACGTTAAGACCACGGAATATGGAGTTACAACGGTTGGCATCTGGGCACCTCTATTAAACCCACTTAATCCCCGCAACACCGACCATAGATAATCTCTACCGACCTATTTTGATCCACTTCGATGTACTCCGGCTGGCCGAGTGCCGGGGACGCTGTTTTTCCAAATGCCTCCGGCTTCTTCAAGAAGATCGGAGATCTTGGAACATTCGCCAAAGGGGATCTTCTTTCGTCTTCTCGACCGGCCGAGAAATCAACGACGTCCTCGTCATCCTCGTGAACTCGCTTCTTCTCCTCGTCGTTCAGCCCCGTAGTGTCCTGAAAATCCTTCTCTTGTATCTTGTATCTATTTTACAAGGACCCTAACTTCCGGTCGACGATTTTAATGCAACGTTTACAACAAAAACCGTAGATTTCTTTATTTTTATTTAACAAATAATATACCTCTCGAGGAAAAGTCTTTAAGTTATTTCGATCTGAAGCTGCTTTTCATGTACACGATTATGCAGCTAGGTCCTTTGCGAAGATGATGAAGAAATGACACGTTTCAAGAACTCTGTACCTTGTTTCGTTTCAAAATTATTACCAAAGTACCATACGATTGTATCGTTTGATAGTTTGTAGTGAAAGATGGAAAACAAATATTTTGGATGTTTATATGTGGAAGTCGGGCTATTACGATAAATTAAATTAAATTCTACAACATTCGTACAATGTTTATACGTAAATATGCGTATACATCGATGATCGATTGGATCGTACCTCGATGGAAAGACGTCGATGACGATTCATTTCGCAGTTATCCACGTCACCTAGCTCCCAGTCTTCCGGTTTATTCGGATCGTATCTCATAAATTCGTCTGTAACCAGCCCGTTTGTACCACAGTCCAACTTCTCCAGCACCTCGTACGGCGTTAGGCTATCGGACCTCGGAATGTAGTCCTCCAATCGTACGCTGGTTTTCTGTGGATTAGAATAAATTCACGCGTTATCCGGCTGGATCGTTGTCACCCTGGGTTTAACCCTTTCGTTGCGGGTACCCACTGCCACATAAAGCATGCAGTGTGGTTAACATAGTGAACCGCGCAGAAGAAGAACGAATGTGTATTCTGCGTGTTGGAATATCACGAGATTCGTTGCCAGAAGCAGTACATTTCAACGTTGAAGTATTTACAAGTCGTGTTATTAAGAAGAATAAGACGATGTCTTAACATCATTGTTCTTCTCGTTTCTCTTTAACGCTTGTCATCTCTTGAGACGTCATCTTTCTTTGACGATACATCGGTAACAGACTGAACCTTATGTGCGTGATCTACTCGATTTAACGTGTGGACTATCTGATGCACATAATCGACTCAACATACCTCAACTACCTGCTGCTTCTCAACCAATCTACCAAATCTCACTTGCCTAACTCTGCTGGGTTATTTGATCTACTTGATCTACATAATCAACCCACGTATCTGAACTACTGCCCTACCAAATCTGATCTCCAATTTACCTGATTGACCTGATTCTAACGATTCATGTTATCTAGTGACCTAATCTTCCTAACTTCGCTTAGCTTGCCTTGTAAATTCACGTGATTTCCATCATTTATTCCGCTCGAGTATTCAAACGCCGAAAATCCTTTGTGCAAAGCCAAACGATTAAAATTAAAGCCCCCGCAAGCATTCAATCTCTCGACATCCTCTAAACTGAAACAACCAATAGATTCGAATTAAGATTCAAAACACCTGATCGATGGAAATTTCTCAAAGCGAAGCGCCGAACGAATCGAAATGACGGAATTTTCTTTAAGCGCGAGCCTGTGGAGGACAACCGATGGCCGAAAATTCGTAGGGAAAGTTGAGTGTACGTACATCTGAAAACGGCGAGAGGAAAGATTCAGCCGGAAGCGAGCCGGTGCTGCTTCTGACGGGTCTCCTGCACTTGCTCGTTTTGTCCTGCTGTTGTTCGTGGTCGTCGTTTTCCTTCGGCCGATGCCTGGCCACGTCCAACTCGTCGTAATTCGGCAGGCTGACGGTGCTGAAGTTCTTGGCCCTCGCGTTACCGCTCGATTTCACCTGATCCCTCGAGGAATCGTTCGCTCGCTTCTCGATCTCCCTCTTGCTCCTCTTCTCCACACGGTTAGGAGTCGACGAGTCCTTGCTTGTCCGATTCCTCGCGAATTTCTCGTACTCGTCGCTCTCCTTACGCTGGTACTGGCTGTTCTCGAAACTCCTCTTCCCGGAAACCACGTCGCTCGATATTATCCTTCCGGTCCCGTTAACCTGGAAAATCGGTCCACTCGTTAGCATCGAGGAAGGAAGAGCATAGATAATTCTGGCGAAAGGTAAAGTAAGATGTTGCTTTCTTTCAGGCTATTTTTTCAACCAAGCTGTCGATATACTAAGAACTTTTACGCAGCTTTTATACGAGCAGAATTAAAAGGCCTAAATAGAAATTTGTTTTTTCTCATTAAATATTGTAACGAATGGCATACTTGGCACTTACTACGTACTATTTTGTATATTTATCACATCCATTCTATCCTTTTCTTTCAGAATTTTAGACACAAGAAACGCGCAACACGGCTAAAATAAAAATCACCAATAGAAAATATTGGGTTGGCAACTAAGTGATTGCGGACTTTGTCAATACCACCTAATGACAAAATCCGCAATTACTTAGTTGCCAACCCAATAGAAACAGAACGTTCAAAAGGCAATTCAACGACGATACGTGGAAACTAGAAGAAAATCAAATTTGAAAAAAACAGTAGCGGTGATGAATAAGAATAACAGGAAAGGAATGCTGATTCTGGAATAACGAAAGAATCCTTCGTCGACTTTATTTAACGAAACCACAATCCTCACCCTTATTCATCCCCTGTGCCCGTAACGAACGGTTGGTTCGATTCGACCCGATTCGTAAATATTTCCTAATGTCGCGGCGATATTTGTTTCACAGATTCCCTTTTGTTTGTCGAATCGCGCGGCCCGTTTTACGCGACGGTAAATATTCTCGTGAATATCGAGTCACGAGGGAATTTCCAATGGAGATTGTCCGGGTGACTCGCCTTGTGTTCGTAAATCTCTTTCGTTCTTCTGCCATCGCGTCCTGTGTCGTCGTAAGACCGATGTTTATCCGTTTTCACCTCCTCTTCCGTCTCCTGCTCGTCTCCGCTGCTTTTCGGTGACCTGACCGATGAATACAACGGTTCATCGCCGGTTTCTCCCCGTTTTGGACCATTGCACGAATTCTCTGCGATCTCATCCGGTTTCGGCGGCAGGGGCCTGCCCTTGTTCCGCTTCCGGCGTCTGGGTGGTGGAATCGGCGTGACATCCTTCAGGTTCGAACCTAAATTTTGGAATTTATGACGAATTTTTATATATTTTGCGTGTTTGTTGTACTGAAAGAAATTTAAAATATCACCAACGTAGAGATAAACAGCAAACAGAGCTTAGGGCCTTGGGTGGCTACAAAAATGATTTTTAATTAATTTGTAAGGCGACCTAAGGAGATAGAAGGGAAATTTAATGCGATTTATCGATATCCACGTTGATGTATCAAACGCTAGTCGACTTGCCAAAATTTTTAAATTTCAGTTTTAAGTGGCACATTAAGATTTCTGAAGCTGAACAAATAGAATGCAGAATTTCTGACAATTTTTTGTGTAACTGTCGCGAAATGAAAGAAGACTTTACTTTGTTTAAAAAGTTCCATCATCCTCTGATCTCTCTCCTTCGTTTCTTTTCTTTTCTTTTCTCCTGTAAGATTCGATAAAATAAAATTCGTTTCCGCTAAAATTAAACTCATCTACGTGATACATTCCCTTACTCCACTAATTGGCAAACTTCCACCTTATCTCCTAATTAGAAAACAAAATTCTAATCAGTTACGTCATTCGTCGCTTCTAATGAAAATCCAATTGACACTGCTATAATAATAATAATAGTAATAATAATAATAATACAAATATAAACAAGTTACAATACCTCGACAAAAAGGTAAACGCTAAAATTTCAAAAACACATGGACGTGCTATAATTGTCGATTAACTTGGCTCTATGCGGAAACTACTAAAAGGAAGATAGAGCGAGTGAAATGCTGCAGTGGAAATTTCTTGGCAAAAGTGGCAGCCAGGGGATAGACACGTAACAAGGGCCAGATCGAAAGTTTCCAACCTGCCAGCCAAACTCATAATTTCCAGCCTATTTTTTTCTCCTCGCTTGAAGCTTAGAAAGCCCGAATGGCAGAGAATTAGGGTTTGGCTATAAGGGGAGGGATTTTGTCTGCTATAGTTATTTACAAATACGTATACCGATGCAACGAAGCGTGTTGCACAAGGGTTCACGATACACGCTGTTTCTATCCTTATCAGCTGGCATGTCGGAACCAGCGTGTTCTCGTTAAGGATACAGCTTGCAATACGAGCTAACGATAAATTGCGAGCTTACAGCTGGACGTGGGGGTGGTGGCCGGATAGAGGCTCGTGTCGACGGTTAAATTCGTGAGAGCGGAGCTCGCCCTCGGTGTACTCGGCACTTCGAGGTTCACGTCGACCCAGTCGCTCGGTTGAAAAAGCCTGTCCACGGAATCTATGCTTCTGCCCCTGGTGAGAAGCTCCCTTGGCGGCGAACCAGCGTACCCTATTTCGGAGCTGCAAATAGATCCGAGAGAAACCGCTGAATAATACGCGCCACTGCTAAAGTGTCGTCGTACCTATGGGGACGACGATGAGCGTGAAAATAAAAGGTGTATGGGTGGTTGAGAAAGTTTCGCAGTTTCGGATCGTGTCAGGTGTTTGATATAGTAATTCGCGTTAACGGGTTTTGCACCGCATCTGCCATCTATTTTACGTGTTTTATGTGTTTTACGTGGCCGATGCAGAAAGTGTGTTAAATCGTAGCAGAGAACTTTATATGCAATCTATTGGGTTGGCAACTAAGTGATTGCGGATTTTGGATGGTAATCATTACCTCCTAATGACAAAATCCGCAATCACTTAGTTGTCAACCAAATATATTTAAGAATATTTCTAGTATCTAATGTTTTCTGGAATAGAACTGTGATCGGATTAGTGTGGCAGAATGATGTTAGCGGATGATGGAGTTTGTATCGTTCTGATAATTTGGTTCAAGTTGATACTTTTATATTTGGTGCAAGTGGAGTTTGAAAATTTATAGGAAATCGAAGGTTGAATTGAAATTTCATTTGAAGTCAATTTGAGATCAAATTGAGGTCAAGTTGAGATTTCATAGTTTTAATAATTGCAACAACGAGGATGAGAATCTTAAAGTCTGAAATGAATTGCCGTGTATGTAATAAAAGCGGCAAAGTCGAATTTCGACGGCATAAAAACATAATTCAGCAATATTAACAGTAGATTTACAGTTAAAACCATTCCTTAGTATTATTACTAAATACGATAATTTTTATTAATTACGACCTACATTAGATGGTAATGACAAAATCCGCATCATTTAGTTTCCAACCCAATATTTCCGACAGATACTTATTGGTCTAATTAACTGAGTAATTTATATTTTAATTTATGGTGGGACAATTACGTTTTGAAAGGAAAAATGAAACATTGAAACGGACATTCTGGTGTAATTATTTATGTAAATTCATATATCCACGTACACTGACAAAGAAATAGAATCGTTAGATAAATGGCAGTTTGCTTGGTCCTCGTAAATATGTTTCTGCACTTATAAATAGCCCACAGATGTATAAACATGCAGAATTTGCATGTTACCGAGAGGATACCGGAAACCTACAAACTGAAACTTTGCTATGTTCGACGAAACGATAAAACAGGAATTCGTTTCCACCAAAATTCCTCGACATTCTTCAACACAGATATCGTTTCATATGTATCTGTGAATGATTTTTATTTAACTTAAGCATGTTACCAATTGTAGAGTAGATACAAATTATGGTTCCATTATTATTTCTTTCTCGTTATACTTAGAAATCTATTTGAAATGAATACCAAATAATTCCCATTCTGTAAATTCAGTGTGGCGAATCAACTGCTGAGAACAACTGTGTTTCCAATTCTTCCTCGTGAAAGTCCTTTCCTCTGAAAAATGCCTCTTGGGAATTCTCGTTCTCTCATTAGCGCGGCTTTTACATTACATTTAAAGGAAGAACAACGGTGCCAACTTGCCTCTTCTCGTCCCTCCATTATATTATCCGTCACTTCCGCCGCTTGATTCAGCTACAATTTCTGTATTTCGAAAATTTCGGCCTGACCCCGGCAAAATTATTTGGCATCGCTACAACCTGGCTCTATTATACGGTTACTCGCAAATGCATGCCGTGTTTCTTCGTGTCCCCCGAGCCATAACTCTTCCGGGGACGCGAGACGTCGCTGGAATTTCTCCCTGTGCACGCTTCTTCTCGTCCTTTTGTACGAAACTTCCTTTTAACTTCTTCCTAAGGAGGAAAAGAGACAGAGAGATTGTGACGCGCGAGAACGACTCGAGAATATCGACGAAAATCGTGGAATTCCATCGATTAACGTTTTTGTACACTCACCCCCTCCCCAAGCCACCCGTAACCTGTTTCGAATTCCTTTCGTTGGAACGATTCGAGTAGCCGAGTAAAAACCAAATTCTACCCATTCGAACGTTTCATCTTCGATTTATTCTTCCGTCGCATTTATAGCCTGTTTTATTCGCGTGCCTTGTATGAACACGCTGTCAAGAGAATGAAAGATATTTTGGGAAAAAATTCCCACACGTCACACATTTTTCATGTTGTATTCTTGCAGGTTTAAGGTATTTGTTTCTTCCTCGTTTCTTTTTCTTTTTTTTTTTTACGAGAGAGGGAGAGATTTCAGATGTTTTGCAATTGATTATAAGCTTCCATAGAGCTGTTGTTGGCTTTATGGATTCTGGTTGTTGCGCATTCTTCCGAGAATAGCAGAGTTTTCGGTAACTACTTGTTTTACGACTTTTTCATGTTTCACTTTATTATATCATTGAATATTCGAATCTCGTAAAAGTTGACTTTTATTCATCTATGCAGACAGGAATTTATTGGACCAGAAGGGAACAATTATTTTTTAATTCTCAACGCACTGTTTAGAAAAGTATTTCTAAATAGAAGCAAATAATATTGAAACACGTTTGAAACTACTAAAAGAAACAACGTATATGACTAGTGGAACAGTGGTTAAATGAAAGAAAACTCAAATTTAGAATGCAAAAATTGCAATATAAAAGCAGCAGGCACTTGGAAACGCATCTTTCGATGTAGATAATGTGTAGAGGATAGTTGGTTTGTTCGAATAACGAGATAACTCGCTGTTGGAAACCGTCAAGTATATCTGAAATGATAAATAAATTAATATAAACAATAATTGCTCGTACTAACAGATTCGCTAAAGACAGTGTAAGTCGCTAATTAAGCTGATAACTCGTTGATAACTGGTAGATACCGAACTCCTTACTTATACTGGTCGGTTTGCAACAGCGAGTTATCTCGTTATTCGAACAAACCAACTATCCTCTACGCTGGTGACGACGTGATTTGAACACCACTAAATCCTTTACAAATGAAAATTAATTGGATGTTGTAAATATTCGGTGCTGATATCCATCGAAAGACTGAGATTAGACGATTTCTAAGAGACTGGAATATTCTCTCGAATCTTATCAACACGCGATCAAATCCACGCACCCACAAACCCACACGCACGAATTGAATTTCAGAGAACAGCTTGTCCAATTATCTTCAAACGTCTCTACTTTGTATTTTTTAAATTGTCCATAATGAAGCAGTGAAATATAAATTCCTATAATACAAAATAGCCTTTGCATTATCGACCATTCTATTAATTTTCCATGGATCTCTTTCGACGTCAATGGAACGCCATTACAACGATAAGTTTGGCGAAATTTATCGGCTCGAGAACTCGGAAATTGAAAGATTAACAACTCGCACGTTGCCCGCGTCCTACGTATCGCCGATTCGAATACAAGTCAAACACATTATTTCGCGAGCAACGGGGCGTCGATATCGGATTTTCCATTGGCTGCCTGTTTTCCGCTATTATTAATGCACTTCGCGAGACAATCGTAAAACTATTAAAACGTGCACCGTTATCGGAGCTTTCGACGCGCACGTACTCTTCGTTTCGCCGATTACTATCGATTTTTCGCCGAGTACTATCTTACCAGCGTTTCTCAAATTCAGCGTCATTTTCACCGGAATTTTCACGGGCTCGCTCTTTTACCCAATGGAAAAATATTAACGACTATGATAATAGCGATGGAATAAAAAAAAAAGAAAAAGACAACATAACTTTTGTATTGACTACAATGCGAATTTTCTATGCAGGTTTCGATATTTTTACGATTAAAGTAATAACGTCTAAGCAGCATTTTTTTGGAATTGCGAAGCAGATTATTTCTCATAACGTTGATTCTACTGTATTATAATGAGTGTGTATTATAATGACTGTGTATAATGACTGTGTATTATAATGACTGTGTATAATGACTGTGTATTATAATGAGTTTTACTTTTACTTCCAGCTACTGGAAATTTATTATTCTCAGAAAAGAATAATTTGACAAGAGTCGTATCTGTTTCATTCACTGTAATTTGAATATTTTCGTACGTTACGTGCATGGTTTTCATTTTTGTGCCTTTAAATCAAGGATTAAGAATCGCTCATAATACGGTATATTTATATTTTCTCTTTTCTTCTGAATCTCTTAATATATATCTTTTTTAAAATGTCTCGTTTTTCACTTGAATATTTTATATGTAATATTTCCCTATGTATGTAGTATACGAAGCTTCGTATACATAAGCCACGACAAATTTTTCACCACGATAAACAGCCACCAGTTACACATGCCATTGGCCTAAGCAGCTTGAAATTCTTGCAATTTTTACCGAATTCTCTGCTCTCTTTGTGGAAGAACCCTGTTAAAATCGAAAATAATTATTTCCTGTAAAAATATATATATTAAAATTGTTCTAATCTTCCTTGGCATTTAAATTTCCCTAAACTAGATCTTCTACAATATTTCAACTATATCTAAACCATTCGAGAGACAAATCGATTAATCTCGTTCTCTGAAATTTTCTCTCTTTTAATATTCCTATTACTGATTAATTATTTTCCAAAACTTAATTTTCCAGAAATTGTCCAATAGCTAGAAACAAATCCTAGAGATACGCGTTTAAATATAAAATTCTATCGAATTAAATGGAATAATGAAATTAAATCAAAATGTACGACGCTAATCTTAAGCTGCGTTCACCTGGATTTTGATTGGACATTTCTATGGCAGTGACTATACGATTTGTGCAACGATCCATCGGATCCGACGAACCAAATCCAATCCGTTACTGTCGCATCTTCGCGATACTTTGACAGTTTTGGCCCAGATTCGGTGAATTCGACGAGGACAACAGAAATGATGCATCGCTGATCCGTGCATGCCGCCCTGCATAAATTAGGTCCTGTCGCGGATCCTATGAACCCGGCTTAACGCAGTACATAAATAAAGTATACGTGTCGCTGGCTCTTGTATACTCGCCGATCAACCAAAATATATCGTGCACGTTAAGTTGAATGGAAATTGACGTTCGAATTATTTTCGAGGAAATAATAAAACGTGCAATTTATTGGTATCACTATATTATTATTATTACTATTATTATATTATATTATTTTTTATTATCTTTTCTATTCCATCTTCCTATTACACAAATATCGTATCTATTCGTATTAATATTTATTTTGTTTTATTATGGTAATATATTTCCTACGTTACGATAATGAGATTCTGTAAAGGATACTTTTTATCTCATTTAACACTAGAAATACCACACCAATCAAATTGATTGGTATTACAATTTTATTATAAAATTCCTACTTCATGTTATATCTTTTTTCCGCAATGATGTAATGACTTTTGCAACGATAACTAAAAGAATAATATAGTGAATTTTATTTTGTTTTTTATGTATTCAAACTGAAAATAATTTTGTATCGAGGCTACTTATACCTATAGCAGTCAAAATGACTGATATTTGTCAAAGTGTAAGAGGATCCTGCAATCTGTTTATCGAACCCCAATTAACCAGTTTCCTCGTTTCGTGCAACTTGCCACACGTTTTTCAAATTTTTACTGCGTATCATTCGATACGACGATATTAGTAATCAGGAAAATTCCGGATCGATCGCTAGATCGCTAGATGCTGATATTAAAAATACCACACCAGTGAAAATGACTGGTTCTACAATTTTATAAATGTGACAACCCTCGTTTAGAGATCCCAGATGGATTAATAATACGAAAAATGTACTACATAACATGAAATTGCTTCTGTAAGAAAGTAATAAATCAATAATCACAAAAATATTCTATTATTACGTATTTTTTAAAGGCCAGTCATTTTCAATAGCTTCGTGTTAACTATCGATTGTTCTAGTGTTAATACGAAGATATTGCATATCGTTTCTTTTTCACATCCTTGTTAACTGATGTGAAATTTATTATAAACATGATACTAGGCAATCATACTATATTACGCGTGTATCGTATGTCGTCCGTGTTAAATATGACGTAATATGTTATAAAATAAAAATGTCCTTCGACGTATTTGCATCATACGTCGTTGCATAGAAATATGAATTTTTTCAAATATTCTCATTCTACTCAGTTTTATTTCCTTCTATTCGTTTCAGTGCATTTCAGTGACGCGTTATTTATTCTGCACGAAAATACATAGTCGATAAATTATTCTCTTTAGACGATGAAAACTTCTGCGAATCTTTAATTCGTCTATTATTTGAAAATGCATTTGAAAATTTAAGATACGCCTGGTTTTCACGTACTTTCTCTATGTACATACATTGAGAGGAGGAAAATATAAATGTAAATGTATCTATACACTTTTCGCCCGTCGTTACACCGTATAGTCGTCCTTGATGGATTAGAGTCTGAGACTTGAAATCTTGGAAACTCTGTATCTTGTTTCTGAATCCTTTCAAAACAATCACGAGATAGCTGTAACGCGTTTTAATCACCGATCTATCATCGAGACTCGACTCGCAACCCCGAGCATCGAGATCGCTTTCCGCGCAATTAAATGCAATCTTCGCTTTCGGGGGAACAAACGGGAAATTACGAAGCAAACGGAGGAATCGAGGCCGGGAAATCCCTGTTTCTAAAAGCTTCGTCCCTTCTGCTCTCGCGTTTCGTCCCTTCGTCTCGCGTTTCTCGTGATGACGCTTAATTGACGCTCAACGAAGAATCTTTTCTTCGATCACACGGACCAAGCAGAAGAAAAGAAAGCTCGAAAAAGAGGAGAATCACGAGAATTGATATGGTCCGGCGGACTGAGCCTGCAAGATTTCTTGAAAATTCCGCGACTTTGGGAAAGATTAACTTTCGTAGAACAGAAGCAGTTTTGCTTAAAGAGTTGTAGTATCTTGTAAAAGGATACGATGATGATAATTCCACGAAGTTAAAATATGAAAGTTGTTGCAATGATATCAAATAATTTCACGCTCTATAGAAAGTGTATGTTGGAATTGTAATTGGTAAATATAGTAACGAAAAATTCATAAAACTAAATGCAAAAATAATTACAAAGGTATAAAATAATCGTACGCTCTTAAACTGAAATTTAAAGCATATAAACTTGAAATAAAATTGATACAAGTTAAAACGAGGAAAGATTAATGGAATTAATAACAATTGTTATTTGCATTGATCAAATATACAGAAATTGATACAGTTGAAATAGAATGAAGTAGAATGGGGTAAGAAGTAGAATTGCAATAGGAAATTTGTATGAAATTCGCAAGACTGTCTCGAGTGTATTTTTCTCTTTCTTGAATTAGAAAATTCAGAAGAAGATGAGAAAGAAGGAATTTGGAGAAGAATTCAAAGAAACGAGGTCGGAGAAAGAGAACGAGGTAGCTCCTGTAGGGTTAATTTAACTAGAAATCACAGCGATTTATCCCAGAAACCCAGTTTTGCGCATGAAAGAGACACACAGGAGCTCGTGACACGTTTGTCTGTCGGCTGGAAAATCTTACGCGCCATCGAAAATTCACTAAAGACAAAACGTGTCCCTCTCTTCCCGGGACGAGAAAAGAATGGATCGTGGTGTGCGTAGATCGAACGAATGTACAGGGTGATTCTAATATAATTGAGCCAAATTACATCGCTATTTTAATCCCATTGTAAGAAAACGTAAAAAAATTACGAGAACTTTGTACAGGAAAATTGTGTTTCATTTAATAAAGTCTATCATTCTCTGTCGAAAATGGATATATTAGGACGTTCCAAAAGTTGCTATTATTTTATAATGAAATAATAGACGTGCAACATTTTTGGTTCTATATCATTTTATTTAATTATGTATATTTTGTTCTATTAGTACAAAATTACTACAGAAGAGCAATTTGAATAGAACATTTTGCACTATTACTAGAAAGTTACCATAGAAGAACAATTTTAATAGAACATTTTGTTTTATTACTAAAAAATTACCACAGAAGAACAATTTGAATAGAACATTTTGTTTTATTATTAGAAAATTACCACAGAAGAACAATTTAAAAAGAACATTGTGTTCTGTTACTAGAAAATTACTACAGAAGAACAATTTGAATAGAACATTTTGTTCTGTTACTACAAAATTACTACAGCAAAACAATTTGAATAGAACATTTTGTTCCATTACTACAAAATGGATCATGCATGATTTGATAAAATAGTACACAATAAAAACTGTTGTACGCCTATTATTTGCTGATAAAAGGAAAGAAGCTTTTGCGACGACCTAATACTTTCTTATAAAAGCATCGATGCCAAGTAAAATTACAATTTCTTTTTCTTTCTTGTATTTTAAATTATACATGTTACTCTTTTTCGTATCTCGTCAATTTTACAATAATTTTCTGCTTCTAAAACACTACTTTCTGCGCATTTCACACGATACCAACGAATACGTTAAATAATGAAACATTTTACAATTTTTACTATTAGTACAATTCCAATATACCTAGCGTCCGTGAAATTCTGAATAAATTTCCTCCAATAATAAATCTTACCGAACAATACAAGATCTCCCGATTTTTATCATCAGTACAATTCTAATAAACTTTTCAAAGTTCCAAATAAGTTCTTCTCGATAATAAACCTTACTGAATGATAAAAAAAATATCTCACAATCTTTACGATTAGCAGAGATGCAATAAATTTTCAAAAATTCTAGATAAAATCCCCACTATTAGTACACGTAAAAAAATGTCGACGATTCGTTTTCCACGTTAGTTGAAACGGAAATATTGAAATAGCCTGGCGCAGTTGTTGGAATCAGCCTGTACGCTGGCAAAAAAGAACGAAAGGATAAGAGCAAAATAGGCAGGCGAAAGAGAAAGAGAGAGAGAAAGAGAGAGAGAGAGGAAGTGGAACACGAAAGCGTTACAGGGTGAAATTAGAAAATAGAGATTTTCACCTGGGGGAAACAAAATGACAGCGGAGAATTGAAAGAAAAAGGACAGAGGGGTGGAGGATTGATACTATCTGGATACGAGTGCAAATCGAACGTCGAAGGTGTGACGCGTACACCTGGATTTTTCGAATTTCGAAGCGACCGCGAAACTCGATTCCGTTTCCGTTCGACGCGACTCCACGTTGCATTTACTTCCAGCTTTACAGAACCGTTTCCCCTGTACGCCGAAACTCTGATTTAAATCTACTAACACCCTCAAAATCGAAACGATAGCCATTCCGTTGTGAATTTTTGGAAAGATTCGGCTATGACGAATTCGTAAAAAAGAAATTACCACCTATACATTCGATCGATTTTCAACCATTGAAAAGGCATTTTTAATTCAGCAAACAGCGTAACTTGTAGACTTTTCGCGTTTCCTTTTCTTCTTTTCGTTAACACTTTACCGACCGCTAGCGGTTCAATAGCATACGCAGCTCAGGCGCAGATCCTCCCTGGCACCGGCTCTGTTTCGGTTTGGACTCTCCAATACCATTCTTTTATAAAACTGTGGGAGCTTACAAAGCAACGCAACTGACGCACCTGAGCAAGGTACCTTAGTACTACGTAACAAATTACTGCTCAAATAATGAAAAAGATTGTCGGCTACAAAAACCGATTAATCGGCTATCGATCGGTAAAGTGTTAATTGACATTCTGTTACAAGTGGCAAAATGATTTTATCGTGAATCTTCAAATGTTTCAGCGGCGATGAAGCCACGAGGGATACTTTAAAGATTCAATGAATTTGGAACTGTGGAGAAGACACGACGCGTTAAGAAAAGCTATGAATATGTATGCGTATTTTGTATAGCTAATTTTTCTCCAGCGTACTTCGATATAGAAATATATAAGTCGAACAGAAAATCAAATTTTTCCTGTAGAATTTTCCAATACGTTTATGAATCCGTGATTCGATCGGAGAATCGACGGCCAGTCACGAATTCGGTTGTTTAGCGAGCTGGACTTTATGCACCTCCGCTTGTTTTATATTCCAAGCGGCGAATCTCATCTCGCTGTAAGCACAGGTGTACAGTAACATGTTTATGCGTGAACGTTACGAGCATCGAGGCATTTTCGTTGAACTTTCCACCTTTCTCGTTTTCGTCGACCTTCGCTGCAACATCGACTTTTGCTTCTGCCGCGACTCTCGAAGCAGTGAAAATCTCTGCGCGAGTGGAATTATATCGATTTTGTTCCGCAATTTCCAACAACATCGAATCGACAAATTGTTAAACACTTGAAAATAGAATGGATTTTTGATGTCGGTGCTTCGGAAGGTTAATCACAAATCGTGAAAGATTGAAAAATATTTCAGCAATATCTCATAATTTTATGATGCAGTTTGCGGATATTTGCATCTTGAACGAAGACAAATATCGGTCTCGCGTCAAGATACGGAAATAATATTGCGCACGAAGTGATAAATAAATTGCCCGGGAAATATAAATTTTACAGTCCAGTTATTTGCTAGATTGTCATCCCTAAATATCTTCATCCGCGAAGAATATTTTTATCACTGGGTCATTTTTCATCCGAAAAAAATGTAATCTTATCGCAAATAAGCTACGTAAAGATGAAATGCTTTTTACAACACTGAATATACAAATTCCTCGTCTGTCCAACATTCTATTTATCTCTGTCCAAAGCTTCAAACAAGATACAACTATAATTAACTAGAGAAATTGCTACACATTTCGATAATATTCTCGTCAGTAATATCGAATTATTATTAATATATCTAAGTAATATTTCAATAATTTCTACAAGTATCCTAATAGTTGCGAACAAAATCGTACATATACCGCACACAGTATCGAATCGATAGTTGAAATAGTTTCCATTCTACGAAACTCCAAAGCTATCGAATGCAATGCAACTCTCTTAACCGGACGTGGTGTAATCGTTTGCTGACTCAAACCCTATCGTGGCGACTTATACGCGATTCCGAGCAGGAGCTCGTCCAAATCGAGGTAGAGAAGGATCGTCTTATTTTTGGACACCTGCGCGACGCTCGTTCCATTGACCTTAAAAAGGTATCGCGATGGAACGCGACGTGGGTGGAAAAACCAAGCTGAACGCGGCCCACGCCGCGGATTTCGTTGTCGCCATCCACAGAAACAAGTCTCCGTATATAGGAACAAAAGCTGTCACGCGATCCAGATCTTAATTCACGATAGTCAGCTACGTACCACGATCTCACCTTGCGTAGCTACTTCTTTAACGAAGGAACACGCTTTGTCGATTTTAACACTAAACCTACCGGCGCGGTCAAATTGACCATATTTCATCACAAATTTAACCATATTTAAACTTTATCATATCGCTTCATAATTACTGATTTTTCTTAAAACACGCATACAATATATTTTTCGATATTTAATTTTAGTTTGCTCTTTTATTTTCTGAGAAAAATTTGTACTCTGCCTTGCCTACCGTGAGCGGTCATTTTGACCGCCCGACAAAATTTGTTAGTTATTCTTTAAAAAAATGAAATCAGTACAAAGAAAAGGCTATCTCAAGGTCAGATGACAAACAAAATCAGTAATAACAAATAAAAGTAATCTTGTCATAAAACAATCCATCCCTCGATCAAGATAGTCATCAGCTGTTAAGACATATCAACTCAGGCCCATAATAATCCTAAGGAACCGCGACAAAATTTAGCATTTTTTACAGTCCATTGTTACAAACATTTTAAAAGTCGAGAAGTTTCTTAGGATTATTGCTGATTGCTATAAAACACGGAAAAAGCTTTCCCAACTCCACTCTCGAGTAACCGTTGGTGGAGAACGGTCAATACTCATCAATATTTTCGTATAAATATCGCCGTCACAGATCATATTTTTACTTGCTATTGTCTTTTCGACTAGAATACATCTCGGTTTGTTAGTCAATTAGTCGACATCTAAACTTGTGATCTCTAAAACTCATACAGAAAGCATCTCAGAGCGTTTTGTGTAAAGTTGTTATANAAAGGAAGAGTAAAGCATATTGAATTTGACAATAATTTTGTATTTTGTACATAGTATTATTCTGTGATAAATATTTACCATAAAAATGTCAAGACTTTTCAAAAAAAAAATTATAAAAAGAAAATAACGGACATAGAAGAAGACTGTTCAGTGTGCGATGAACAAGAAACTTCAGCAACTGAAAACGGCATGGAGACACATGAAAAGCTATTTACAACCGAATCACAGTTGAATATTATAAATAAGCATTTACGTAAGGGCAGAAAGGAAAGAAATTATCGTTGACAGCAGAGAGTGAAACTGAGCCCGATGGAACAGTTTGGAAAGAAATAGATGCAAGTACCAAACCTGGCAGGACATCAGTTCATAATAATTTTAGCGATATGCTAAACGACATATAATGAGAGGACAAGTAAAGATGACATGTTATCTTATCAAAAGTAAATGCTTGTATGAATGCTGTATGAATTAGAATCTGAAATATCGTAGAATCTTTCTAACAAATATAATCACAGTTTAGAGTATCATTCCAAATTACAATTACGACTTATCACAAGTCTAAACACGGAAGAAATTCTTCACTTAATAATCTCCACTTTGAAGGCTCTCAATCTCTAAAATATATTATTGCATTGCCATATATTTTACAAGGAAATTCAAAGGGAACACGAAATTCTAATAAAAAAACAAAATGTGTCAGCAAGTGCACCAACGGTTCCTGTTTTTCCCCCTATTTCTAACTTAGATTTCTAAAATTCCTGCACGCGAACACGTTTAAAGGGAGAAGAGAGAAAGTGCGATTAATCGTAGCATCCGACGACGAGCTACCTCGTCGGAAATCGATTTCCTTCGACGTTTAACGGGTCAGCCTTTACCACCGGGATCGTCATTTCCGCGAATATTTCCGCGCGCGTAATCGTAGCAGACGTCGTGTCGCTGGCTCGATTCGTTCCTCTTGAGGAAAAAAAACGAGAATCCCCGCGAGAAACCTGGAAAAACAACGAAAAAAGGAAGAGAGAGAGAGAGAAAAAGAGAGAAAGTAGAGGAAAAAGTAGATGCAACAAATAGGAAAAGAAGGTAGGAGAGAAGGTGGTAGGAGAGAAATAACGCGACACGAAAACCACGGCGCGATGGAATCGCGACGTATCCAACGAAACGGGGATTTAAAGTCCCGCGAGCGATTTGCGAGCTTGTCCACCGCGATTCTCTCCGTGTAAAACCGGGCACGCGCTTGGTTCACGCGACAAAGCAAGAGAAGCAAAATAACCAAGCTGCCAGCTCGAAGCCGCTTTACCTCCTTCAACGTGTAAATTGTATTCCAACAGAAAGCTCGACTGAAAGCTGGAAAATACCAGCGTTTAGGGATGATTGGAGAGGATGAGTTTCGTCGGAGTCGATCGATCTTTTTCCTCTTTACGATATCTGGTCTTTTGTGATATAAATAGGTAAGTTTTCAATGGTTTTACAGTATTTCAGAAATACGTAGATTCGATCAGACGAGGTTTATTATTGTTGCTATTAATTCAAAATTGCATTATCGATTATTATAAGTACAAGACGAAGATGATAAAAGGAAAGCACTGCTATCTATCGCTTACCATTTTGCGATGTTACATTGTTACATTGCTTTGTTCGTATACGTCTGTTGTTACGTCCGGTGACTCTTTAAGTTTGAGACGGCCAACAGCTGTACACATGGAATTAAGTGGACCGCAATAATCCTAAGGAACTGTCATAAAACGAGGCTTTTTGATTTACCGTTAAGGCCGTCAATTAGCATAAAACATCTTCGAGTCAAGAGGTTCCTTATGGTTGTTGCTCCATCAGCTAAAAATTGGGAGAACACGAGTTTTCCCATGTTTCCCGGGATTCCACCCGCAAGCGACCAGTGGTGGGCCGATCAATACCGAGTAAGAGCTTTCCTTTGCAATAGCATCGTCACCGGACTTCACTGAATTTACGACTACGAATTTAGAATGCAAAAATTGCAATATAAAAGCAGCAGGCTCTTGGAAACGCATCTTTCGATGTAAATAATGTGTAGAGGATAGTTGGTTTGTTCGAATAACGAGATAACTCGCTGTTGAAAACTAAGTATATCTAAAATGATAAATAAATTAATACAAACAATAATTGCTCGTACTAACAGATTCGCTAAAGACAGTGTAAGTCGCTAATTAAGCTGATAATTTGTTGATAACTGGTAGATACTGAACTCCTTACTTATACTGGTCGGTTTGCAACAGCGAGTTATCTCGTTATTCGAACAAACCAACTATCCTCTACGTTGGTGACGACGTGATTTGAACACCACTAAATCCTTTACAAATGAAAATTAATTGAGTGTTGTAAATATTCGGTGCTGATATCCATCGAAAGATTGAAATTAGACGATTTCTAAGAGACTGGAATATTCTCTCGAATCTTATCAACACGCGATCAAATCCACGCACCCACAAACCCACTCGCACGAATTGAATTTCAGAGAACAGCTTGTCCAACTATCTTCAAACGTCTCTACTTTGTATTTTTTAAATTGTCCATAATGAAGCAGTGAAATATAAATTCCTATAATACAAAATAGCCCTTGCATTATCGACCATTCTATTAATTTTCCATGGATCTCTTTCGACGTCAATGGAACGCCATTACAACGATAAGTTTGGCGAAATTTATCGGCTCGAGAACTCGGAAATTGAAAGATTAACAACTCGCACGTTGCCCGTGTCCTATGTATCATCGAAATTAGAACAGTCAACACCACTTTACTGGGTTTCCACCCATCAATCATTCACCTACTCAAATTATACCTTACGCACCAGCGTGACTATCTTCTCTACAAAGTTGTTGAAAATGTATACTATCCTTAAACTGTTAATCAAGCACTATACTAATTAAACCATCTCTATTATCCTAACCAAAATAGGCGATCGATCAGTTCGTGGCGTCAATTGTCAAATCGTAACGGAAATTTACGACTCCCGTTGACGCGCTTCCTCGCGCTCGCGTCTCTCCGCGACTGGTCGAATAAACATTTGTAATAATGTAAATCCTTAGGTTAAATCAGACGATCGATTCTGGAAAATCGAGTTTATTTCGGGAATAATTAAATTGAATACAATAACAGTTAATGACAAATCTACTGCAAATTTTACCTAGAAAATCGGCAATCGATTTTCTAAGCCTCGTGATCTATTCTATTCGACAAATGACTGCAGGTAAAACAAAACAAAGGTACAAAATGTCGGTTGCTGGGTAGTTTGAATTCTGTTGAAAGTACACGTATGACACTTTCGACCAGTAAAAACAAGTAATCAGACCCGTACTCCTTCCAAACTATTTCTTTCCATCTCTGCGCGGTACTTGAATTCAACTAATGGAAAATTGTACCGTTTAGGGAAATTCGAAAGGTTGAGTCTCGTCGAAGCTGTTCTTTTCGATGATGTTTGTTACATTCTGGTTATTATTCTTAACTGTTCACTAATTCTTTTCATCGACTGTGCAAATTTTCATTTGTTTCTTCTATTTGTGAATTTCTTGCGATTCGAGGAAAACTGCGAAGGAATCGAATTTAAGCGTATGATCCATTCTATTTCGTTGATTTCATTGAAATATGTGTAATATTGTGTGCTACACTAGATCAGCCGCGTAGTAGTGATACACTCACATGAATATGAGTGTGTGTGGGAGAACGTGCGCACGCAGCGTCTCGTGAAACAGAAAAATGCAACTGTTCCGTACGCATGGTGATGCAAAGATGGTGAAACAAAAAGAGTGCTGAGACACGTGCAATGGGTATCTACGAATATCTTGTAAATCACATATTAAATAAATATGAAACTATTTTAATATCATTTCTACGTGTAATGTACGTGTTCCTATACATTTATTTCGGCGACTAAGATCCACAATTGTCGATAAATTTCATAAATATTCCTATTCCATTGCAATCAATTTCGTAAATAAGTAATTAAGTGTGCGAATGTAGAATGTAAGAAAACTATATGTAACGCTGAATCACATAACACTTGGTGGTAGCTGTGCATACAAAAGACACTTTCATTTTCTGAAACAGCACGTCAGAAGGTGAATCGAAATAACGTGTCATTATACGACACAGCATAATTTTCATCTTTCCCAAGAAGAACGATTTTTCCCGCGGTCGAAATCGTCTGGAAAAAATATCCTCGCATTCGTAATCGAGGATAGGAAATAATTCGAAGAAAATGAAGCAAGCATCATGGCTATGATACTGTGCAACACTCGTTTACTGTTGCCCTCTTAATGTTTCGTACGAATTAGCCGCTGTTACTCCAGTTTCCTCCGGGAAACATCAAATATTGACCAATTAGCCGTGTACCACCGTTACATCTTAAATTACCGTTGCACTCGCGGTGCAACGCAGGGAAATTATGGCGCGCTACGAAACACGCGTCTTGCCTAATTAGGAACAGTTGCCAGTTCTTATCGATCAGCCAAGGTAATTCGTCAGCGTAACGAATTTCGTGGCTCCAGACGAAACCCTCCGCAACCTTCTTTTCGTTAAAGTCTGTAGCGTCGTTTTCGCGCGTTGCCAAGAGCCTCGATGCCATAGCTCGTTAACGTTTCGAGTAAACCGTTAAAGTAGGCCAATATATATGAATAAATAAATATAAATATGTAGATAAAATTTTAGTCATGCTGTAGTTACCGGCCGCCGCCGTGAAACGGTATTAATCTAGCTCAACCTGTAAACCGTTGATTTATTTTATCTTTTTTTTATTTAGATTGAAGATGATTAGCATCAATGAGTTAAGGTTAGGGCGGGCTATTTAAAAATGCGTCAGTTGTGCTAGCGTTACCGACCGAGGGCGACCGGATATTAATCTAAACCAATCTGTAACCCATTGATTTACCTTTATTTATATTAAAAACGATTAACACCAATTAGTTAAGTTCGGATTGGACTATGTCAAAATGCGATTTTCTTTATATCGGAACGAAGTGTAATGGAAATTAAATGTAATGAAGCTTTTTGTGAATATCGCGGAAACTAAGACCGACAGATGGTAACATGTAAGTAATAACGTATGTATATAGGGAAAAGTTGGATGGATCATCTTGACATATTTCAAGGCCATCGAAATGGACGAGGAATCTCCTTCTCTAGGCAATTACCAAATAATATCAAATATTAGGTTTCTTTCGTTTTGTAGGAAAATAATAGATGCGCAGCATTTTCTGTTTTATATTATTTTAGCATTTATAATTTTTATAATTTAGTTACAAATTATAGTCCTTTCGTAGAAATGATTTATTAATTTTTATAGATAGAAACCAATCTGACTCACGTCGATTTGAATTGAAATCATGTAAGATTTTAAAAGTCGAACAGACTTAATCATTAAACTTCTTTATTTGAAATTTATCTTAATTCAACATCGAGGTCACAATCATCTTTATTAATTTCAAAATTTACATTTTGTTCCGATGGAACTTTCAGGACAATCAAATAGACAACACAGAAATAACGATCAAAGTTCAATGTTAAATTATCCTAATAGATTTTAAGGAAATTTTCATATTTTAATGCCTCGATTAACTTTAAGATTCCAATTTAAATAGAAACGTTTCTCGCAATAAGATACTGGAAAAAGGAAGAGTTACCTAATAAAAATTGGAAAGACGTGTATTTATTTACTGGACGCGGAACGAAACATAACTGGTCCACGGTCGTTTGGTAGTAGAACACGAACCGAAAGGGAAATAATAAAAGCAGGGGATTAATGGACAACGAGTCGACCTGTTCAGGATTCTTATTATCTCGGCTCGTACGTCGTACATGACGTTATTAACAGCCGGCGCGATACTAGTCCGTAGCACGGGCAACCTTCCAACAAGCTGACTCTTAAAAACGGACGCTTAAACTGTGTTACGCGGCACCGACAAACCTCTGGAACAAGCCACCCGTTTACTTAACAGAACTACCATACCAGCCAAATTGGCTGGTTTTACAATTTTATTATAAAATTCCTACTTCATGTTATATCTTTTTCCGGCAATGATGTAATGACTTTCGCAATGATAACTAAAAGAATAATATAATGAATTTTATTTTGTTTTTTATGTATTCAAACTGAAAATAATTTTGTATCAAGGCTACTTATACCAATAGCAGTCAAAATGACTGATATTTGTCAAAGTGTAAAAGGGTCCTGCAATCTGTTTATCGAACCCCAATTAACCAGTTTCTTCGTTTCGTGCAACTTGCCACACGTTTTTCAAATTTTTACTGCGTATCATTCGATATGACGATATTAGTAATCAGGAAAATTCCGGATCGATCGCTACATCGCTAGATGCTGACATTAAAAATACCATACCAGTGAAAATGACTGGTTCTACAATTTTATAAATGTGTCAACCCTCGTTTAGGGATCCCAGATGGATTAATAATACGAAAAATGTACTACATAACATGGAATTGCTTCTGTAAGAAAGTAATAAATCAATAAATATAAAAATATTCTATTATTACGTATTTTTTAAAGACCAGCCATTTTGACCGGTTTTGGTAGAAATATCTTCGTGTTGACTATCGGTAGTTCTAGTGTTAATTGCATATGTATAAGTGATACTTATTAAAGCTATTTACATATGTGTGTATCTATATGTACAGGTACTTACCTCGTCACTCTCTGCGTGGCACCACCCAAAACAGATCCTTCCTCCTTCAAGCCAGGATAGATCTGAAAAAGAATCGTTCCTGTTAAAGAAATTTCGAAGCAAACGGATATTCATAAGAATCTTTGTAAATGTAATTTGACAAATTGATATTACATATGGAGGCAAGTCGAAAATGTAGAATAGAGTTCGTCGATTTGAGGACTGGTTTTCGAAAAAATAACGAGTCGAACACGTTTAATTAAGAATTACTTTGCAACACAGGTATTCTATGTATTAGGTTGTCCGAAAAGTGTCTTTCTTTTACAGACACGTTTTTTACGACGATGCACCTTTATACAAACATGAGACCTAATCTGTCGAACGTTGTGATCTTTATTTTGATAGAACAAAATGGATCATACGTAATTCGTTAAAATAATATAAAACGGAAAATGTGCATTCATTATTTCCTTATAAAACGAAAGAAACTTTTCCGACGACCTAATACATACTTGGCAAATGTTGAAATTTCATTTTCTCCCATAGGAAACGGAGCGTCCTATAAAGAAATTGTGTTCTACGTTTTCCACTTGTTTTCAGAAGCAGAACAAACCAAGTCTTATCCTTCAAATTCAACTCTATCGAAAACGAAGCAACATATTTGCCAAGAAATGTCACTCTACATCGTCGACTCGTCTTTTCACGTAGAATCGCCATGATTACTAAGGTACCCTGTATAGGGATCTTCATAAAGTCAGGCCAAACAAATTGTGTTCTACGTTTTCCACTTGTTTTCAGAAGCAGAACAAACCAAGTCTTATCCTTCAAATTCTACTCTATCAAAAACGAAGCAACAAATGTCACTCTACATCGTCGACTTGTCTTTTCACGTAGAACCACCATGATTACTAAGGTACCCCGTATAGGGATCTTCATAAAGTCAGGCCAACTTGCTACGTACATCTCGTTGGAAGATGGTCGTTCCAAGTTTTCTTTCGTTCGACTTGAGCGTGGCAGTAACACCGGCAGCTCGTGTAATTTTCTTCCGTGTCGTTGCGTTTGAAATATTTCTCGCTTGGATCAGCTCCTCCGAGCTTTTCCCATTTGCCGCGCGAGATTACACGAGCATCGGTTGTAACCAATCCAGCGCTATGCTCGATCGGCCCTTTAAAGGATCGGCAAGCGGCGCGCGTAGACAAGTCATTAACAACATGGAGAATCGATCGTGCCTGCTCCACAAGCCCACGGGAATCCGGAGCCAATTTACTACAAACATACGACGTCGAAGAAGGATCGGACGATCCATCTTCAGGAGTCGATTAAGCTAATTCGGCTTGCTTGACTCGCAACCCCTCCTTTACGCGTCCCACGCAATGCGGTTTCACATTGTTATGGCGCGATAACGAGGAGACAAGGAGGAATTTTATTTTTGTTAAGGTATAGAGAGGATTTGGAAAAACAAATAGTTTAAAATTTATTTATAAATTATTCAGCTCTACATGTACGTTACTCTCTGAAGGACTGGACAATCTACTCGCTGGGTTGTTTGTTTTCTTCTGATTGATTTCTAATCACTCCTAAATGCTTTTAATAACTTCTAACCGCTTTTAATCGCTTTTGTCTCAACTGATGTCCTGGACGTCTTTCAACGCTCACATACACTTTTACACGTACGGTATAAATGTACCATTTATTTAACAGTTGTCTATAAAAGCTGGCCTTTGTTCTAGAAATGATCATTTTAGAGATGAGAAAGGAACCGGATTGGAAATTGAATAGGAAGATAATTAAACGAAAAATTGTAGGAAAATTTAAATTATAAATTTACTTTTGAAATATTGTTTAAATTATAGAAAAATTATATAAGAACCTCAAGTGTATGTACGTTACATTGATTTTCTGTACGATGCATATACGAATTTCTTCAAAATACATTTTTATTTATCTTTATGATCCTAAGGTCACTTTATTATTAAACCGAAGAATTTTAATACGATATCCCGCTCTTCGTCGTAGGTTTCAAATTGCACCGATACAATCATCATAATTGGCGTCTGTATAATGAAATTCCAAACTGTTCTATGCGATGCACACGATGCATACACGTAAAAGTTTCCTGAGCCACTCTACAAAAAATACAAGCGAATCCTACAACTAAAAAGAGAATGGAGAAACACGCGAGTCTCAGGTAAACCTACGAACGTTACGAAATACGTCTCCTATCGTTGGGAATAGCACACCGAGCAGGAACATCACAGTTGAAAAATCAGGCTCAACGTCAAAGAGAGGGAAACTACGGACGAAGTTTGCCAAAATCATGGACTAAAAACACAGAAATAAAAAAAGAGACGGACGAGGGACATTCGCTAGATTTTTCACGTTACAAACGTACGAGCAAGATGAGAATCGCTGGAGCGTTGGAATTTCGCGACAGTTACAACGGGACTACTTTAAAATTTAAATGATCCGTGTCCGTGTCCGTCAATGCCACCTGTAAGTCCAATTTAATTTGGTGCAGCCCTCTGTCCTGGAACAAGCGTCGCTGGGAGATTTAATTTTTCCACGTTTGTCAGAGGCACAGTTGGCAGGCGCACGCGTGTGAAGGAATCAATTTTTGCGGGACAATGCCCGGAATTATATTCATACCGTGGCGTAGCCTGGTCGGGCTGAATATTTCAAAGTCCCGCGCTATCGGCAATAACCGTATCTTTTACGCAACGTCGACGCTGAACTATCGAGCTGCTTTCCCGTTTTTATGGGCCACGATCGATTTTACGATCGGCTTGCCGGCCGAAATCGAAACGGCCGAATTGTTGTTA
The DNA here is from genome assembly GCA_014737365.1 of Bombus soroeensis. Taxonomy (NCBI): domain Eukaryota; kingdom Metazoa; phylum Arthropoda; class Insecta; order Hymenoptera; family Apidae; genus Bombus; species Bombus soroeensis. The sequence continues at coordinate 39,759 of JACXIL010000205.1, forward strand.
TTAACACCAAGTTTCCGGATGAGATTTATAACACGACTAATTTTCGATGAAATTTATAATTCGATATTTCTAAAGAAAGTCGATAACTCGATAATATTTTTCAATAGCTGACAGCTTTACAACGACAAGGAAGCGATTACGACGTTCAAATTGTATTTTATTGGACAAGAAAGAAAAGCATAGGTATCGCGCTAGCCAGTTCCATCAACTCCACTTTGTATGAAATTTCCCATCTACTCGTGCAAACTTGTTTAAATTACAAATTTTTCTTGCAGACAGAAATAATCGTCCCGTGAAACCCATCGTCAAATTCGTCCAAATTGTATCCTTTAAATTAATTTTAATTAATCGAGTAATCGAAATGTAGATGTTAACAAGCGAGAATTTCCTGAAGATTTGTAGAATTCAGCAAATAAAAGGCAATGCTACGACAGGAAACATCCAGGAGAAACGTATGAGTTTGTCAAATTGGAAAATTACGGTTCGAATAACGAAGATGGAAAATAATTCACTGGGAAGAGAAAAATAGGGACAATTGGAAGTGCACGAGAACTAAATTCAAAGAACAACAGAACCACAGAATTCGAAGTACACACGAAGCACTTTCTATTCCAGAGCTGTTCAACAACTGTAACACGTATTTCAAAAAGCTACAGTCTACCGAGCATGTCTCCTCGATTGCCTCTCTTGCCCGTTTGAAACCGGAAGATTCTACTTGCAGCCGCGTGCACAGGAAGACAGTGGCAGAATGGAGTTGCGTTTGATCCCTCTCGACGATCCTGTCGCAAGCAATTGTGCAATCACCACGACTCACGCGGCTGAGTTGCACGAGTTGCATAATTCCCCTTTGTATCTGCGCGACCACGAAAACACAATTACACGAAAATCGGTGCCTGTGTCGATCTTAACAGTACACCACGTCGTATCAGAGATCGACATTTAGAAATATTTTCGCCTAATGATCGTGTATAGTCCTGACAGCAAAAGCTAAATAGCTTTTGTTCTTTGCGGAGTTACAAACGCTCGTCCAATGTTGAAAATTTAGTTTCATTTAATTTAATTTAGTTTGCTTTGGTTTCGTTTAGTTTACCTTGTTCTACGTACGTGCAATATGTATCTTGAGATTTAATGGTTTGATGATTTTGACGATAGAACCGGTTAATTTTCACGGAGTAACAGGTTGTAGGATTTTTCTTTGCTTTGCGCCAAATTCTTGGTAATAAAAGATAATTGTGAATAAAAAGGTGTAATAGGAATTGATTGGAGATCTTCATACGTAATTTCTGGTTATTAAAGTTTGCAAAGAAACATTGAGAATTGTTAAATTTTGTAATTTGTAAAATTGTAATTTTAATGTTTCTGTTAATTGTAATTTTTAAGTTCTGGATTTTCAATAAATTCCAAGAAATTAATCACTTAATTAATAATTCTACTATATTATAATAACACATTTGTTAAATCGAATGACTGAAATTTTGTTGAGAAATGTAAAGATTCTGAGGGGAAGAAATTCAGAAGTGAGATTTCGCTTGGACAAACAAAATAACATCCATCTTCGATTGCAAAGAATCATTTTCACAATGCACATGAATAATGGGAGTAATTTAGGAGTAAAAGTTTGTAAAAACTTTTCTTGCAACCCTGCCACATAATCGACCGCTTTATGCGACTCTAGGGATCGTACACGTGTCGTTTCTACGCGGTTTACATTGCAAATTCGTCTCGGAGAAGTCGTGTTACAGTCGACACGTTGCCCGATGCGAAAGTTATCCCGGTGATTAAATTACAGCGTCAGTTGTCTGCAGAATCAAGCGTATTGTTTCGATATTTCTACCAGAAATTGCTATCAGACACGAGTGTAACTCGTACTTGTTATCAGATTTTAATAAAAATCTACTAACTTGAAGCTTGATTAAATTAAAATTACGATCTTGTCGTATCAACGATGCTAAAAAATATATCACATTCTAATAAAAATCCACTGTCTTGATATTTTACCAATTACAATGTTCCCCATATCTTCGTCAGAAAATGAAATTCTTTGCTATTCACGAAAGAAGATATTTTAAAATCGATATAAAATGGAGCAAAAATTACTATTATTAATGGAATAGAAGAAGAATAATATATAATAGAAGAAACGAGAAAAATCGCCATGGTGATAGAGAAAGGGACAATAAAATTGATAAGCTGCTTCGCGGGATTAGCGTCGGACGTTTATGGTTGACGATCCAGTGGTATGGGGATTATTTCTTCCAGACGTGGCATTATACAGACACTCGATGCAGAACGTCGAATTCCACCAACGGTATTCCACGTTTTACTTTAGCCACCGCGGTACTACACGTTTTCCAACTGAGAAACTGACAATACTTTCAGGCGGCGCGTTTGAAGGAATTCACGTTCCAGCCCATACCTGAGAAAAGTACTTGCACGACAGAACGTTCAAAAGCGATAAGTCTCTGGCCCGTAAAACTTTATTATTTAGCAGGAAGCGCGAAAGAAATTGTAAAACAGGTAACAGGCCGATAGCCGTGAAATCATGGATGCATATCGAAGAAATTGAACCTTCGCCCTTTTCTTTCCGTCCTTTCTTCCCTAATGTTAATTTTAATATCTTAGGAATTATAATCAATTACAATTAAAAAGGAAAAAATTGGAGAGGAAGAAAAATTATTATTACTTTTTTGATATATCCATTTGTATAATAATACTAATTATGTACATTAACAATAATTACCACCTAATGACAAAGTATGACTTAGTTGCCAACCCAATATATTTGAGAATATTTCTAGTATCTAACGTTTTCTGGAATAGAACTGTGAACGTTGATCAGATTAGTGTGGCAGAATGATGTTAGCGGATGATGGAATTTGTATCGTTCTGATAATTTGGTTCAAGTTGTTACTTTTATATTTGGTGCAAGTGGAGTTTGAAAATTGGTAGAAACTCGAAGGTTGAATTGAAATTTCATTTGAAATCAATTTAAGACCAAATTGAGGTCAGATTGAGATTTCATAGTTTTAATAATTGCAACAACGAAGATGAGAATCTTAAAGTCTGAAATGAATTGCCGTGCATGTAATAAAAGTGGCAAAGTCGAATTTCTACGGCATAAAAACATGATTCAACAATATTAGCAGTAGATTTACAGTTAAAAAGCATTCCTTGGGATTATTACTAAATACGACAAGGCGATTCGACCAACTTCCAGAAAATATACCATTCAATTACTATGCAATTGTGTTTAGAAGAATACTGATTTATCAACATCTTCGCGTAAATTGCATTTGTCACGTGAGCAAATTCAGCATGCTGTTTGCTAGAATAATAAGACAGACTTCCTTGAATGGAAACGATGAATTTATGTCTCAAATTTATCTCATTTCCTCCGGTGAACCACTGTTGTTCCAAGTCACGTACTTGTTGCAAATAGAGAACGTAACACTGTGACGTGTTGTCGACGGTTGAAAAGCAATTTTATTATTAAGCCGACGCGAGAAGACTATTACCGGCTATATATAAAGCTTGCTTTACGTAATCTTTGCTCAATAAAAGAATCATTACTTCCTGATGCAATTTTAATTCAAATCCAAAACGAACAGCGATCGGTCGATACGATATTGATCGATAAAATTAGAGAAAATTTTCAAGATTTCTTTAGAAATACACGCGTGTTATTTGGTAAAGACACGTTACGATTTGAATGAAATAAAATTTGATGCAGCCCGAAAACCATTCGTCGAGATCGCAAATATAATGGTCACGATTCGTCGTTGATCAATGATCGATAAAATTAATATAGAAACATACGAAGTAAATGAAAGAAATTGTTAGAGACACGTTGAGAAAAACACGCCTGATTTCGTGAATTTGTTACAATGTTAACAAATATATTAAACGTTTGATAGAAAATGGCAGTGATTTCGCATCGGTCGTGCGCATCAAGCGTTATCAGTAACGATTCTTCTTCGATGGCTTGGATTTGATCAATAAACTAGATATTCCAATACAAACATGCTAAGTAAATGGAGGACATTTTTCAAGACACAATCGTAAAGATACGCACGTTCGTCGCTTTATTAACAATACTTGTGTTTCGTCTTTACTGAGTTTCGTTTCATCTGCGTATAAATTGTACTTATATTTGATTGAAGAATAATTAGTAGTAACGCAAAATAAAGCAGGAACGCAAATTTGAAAGCAATCTGAAATGCATTTGTCTTTATCAGCTTCTAATTCCATAATTATGCAAATTTCCGGTCAAGCAATATAATCACCGTGGAAGACGAACGATTTTCTGTGTCTATTTTCTACCTACAAAATTTTCAATCAAAATCAATCGATCTGAAATCCATTTGTCTTTCGGAACGTTCAATCGCACGATTATAGAAACTTCTAATTAAAAGATGAACCGTTTAATAGATTAAAAGAGGTAGGAAAATACAGCCAACACAGAGGAAAGAGAATTTTTCGTTGCGTTTTTAAATCCCAAATGGGAAACGTTGAAGGAAAAATGGACGTATCAGTAGCGTGTTAGCGACAGAAGAAGAAAAGGGAAGAGAAACGATCGGTCGTAAGTTTCTCGCGCTTATTACCGGCGAACACGAGCATTGCGTAAACACGTACGCCGCGTATTTCTGAAGAGGTGAGCAACGCTGTTCGTTTTGCGCGAGAAGGTCGCAACGGTGTATCTTTTTAATGCAGAACAGACTGTGACGTCTATTTACGTTGAAGCTCGTTTCAACGAGCACGTTGAAATTTTCCTGCCGCGGAATATCAAGGATATTCACTGTATTAAGTGTATATACTCTTGCTCGACGTGATATTGCTAGTAGCCAGACTGGCGCATGCTGAAGAAACTTTCACAAGAAAACGATCGTTTTTCACTGGGTTTCTTTTTCTTCCCGCTGTAACCAATGACAGACACGTGTTCATTTTTATTCCATTTAATCGTTCGATGCAGTTTACTTATCGTTCGTTTCATCGATCCTCAGATTTATTTTCCCTGTTGACGCGGAGTTTGAGAAAATTCATGCGCCAATTTTGTCCATAATAAAGCATAGTATTTAAAAATAAAATTTTAAATCATAGTATTTATCTTGTGTTTACGTCAAATACGAAAACGTTTCAAGAACTTGAAGCAGAAATTTGGTTGGGTAATAATCGCTATAATAAATTTTGAATCATTAGCGAAATACTCTACTCGATGGGATTCCCCTAAATTTGGTTTCTCTCAACCTCGAATTTCCTGCGATCTCAACATAGCTTTCCTGAAAGGATTCCTGTGTCGCCTACTTTTAGCTGACGTGTCCACCAAGAAAAGTAGGTGATGCCCATTTTTGGTCCACCACACGTTCCATGCCTCAATGCTTATGCTTATGATATCATAAACAGATCTTCTATTGTACTTCCTTGTTCAAAATTACCAAAAGTTAACACGTCGATATCTTTGCTATTTTTCTCTTTTTTTTTCTTCCTTTCTTTCGTTCTTCGATAAGTAATAAAATTAAGAAGAAAATAGCAGGTGATCGTTAAAAGACATTTAGGAAGATTTGAAGCATCGTTGAGAGTAGAACGGAAAGAACTGCAGGGGATCAATAAAACGGAAATTAGGGCAAGCTACCGTATGCCAACAGTTAAACGCAGGGAAATTCGAAGGAAGGTTGAACGTGATTTAGCTGATACCTTTTCAAAGGCATCGTGTACAAAGTGATGTGCGGTGGCTTTGCCACGGGTCATTGAGCTTCAAACGAAACTACGTGACTTTGCCACAGACAAACCCATCGATGATTTTCGAACTCGAAGAACGTCATCTCCAACCTACACATCTAATTTATGCATTTATTCAATGCGTCAAATAGTTATTTCCTCTAAACAATTTCCTTACTGTAAACAATACCGATTTACGCTACGCTATAGTTTAAAGTCAATTTGAAAATATACGTAGAAATTACAAAAGATTTATCTCGCAATTGTACAATTAAAATATAATTATCTTCTCAAGTATATATCTGACAGAAATCACAAAACTATTCAAGTAACCAGTTACCCATTATATTAATAAACACTCACATAATTAATTACATATTTATTTACTTATTACATATTTAACACTTACATAATTAATACGTCTATTCCTGTTGTATACCGATTGTTTGCTAAATAGGCTAACGCGTTTACATTTATTTTACATTTATATTTGCTAAATATAAATGTAAAAATAAATATCTTGTAATTTCTACGTATATCTTCAGATTGATTGGCAATTTGACTAACACATAACATTTAACAGTGTTAAGGGAGTATTCTGGTCTAGAAATTTGAAAAAATCGATTCTTTTTTCATATTTTCAAAGCTTGAACCTTTAAGAATATGCCCTTAAAAGGATTTTTCAAAATTTAAATTATTTTTGGAGATATAGCTGTTTTAGTGACGCACCATCCAAACCGACTCGGCCGGAACGAATCGAACAAAAATCAAAAGCTGAGGCTGAGGGCACTATTGATGAATTTGTCCATGAAAATCCTCCTCTAAGTGACGATGTATCGAATTATAAAGCCAATCTATGAAAGTTTGTCTGCAAATACCTTATTAGAACGACGTTTGGGTTCTAAAACTGAGAACAATAACGAATTAATTAAAATTCTTCGATATGGACTTTGCTCCGAAACACATTCACGCAGGAAGGCGGACCATTGAAATTGCTACTTTTTTCGCTGTTAGTATTTTTAATGAAGGTTTCATACTCATTTTAAAAATACTGAACGTTATGGGAATCACGATTGGTTCAGAAGCTTATGCATTCGCCGTTAAACGTGACAATACCCGGATTGAGCGCTCAGAAATACGAGCATCTAACGCTTCAAAGGAGGCCAGAACTGCTTGTTTGGAAAAAAGAAGTGCGGAAAATCCTTTTTTTGAAGTAGAGGAAAGCCCAATGTATGGGGCAGGAACTTAACCCGAAACTTTAAACGCGTTTTTCTCGAAACTACTTTTTTCGAGTTGGTGCGCACGATATCTCAAGTTCTATTGAATTAATTTACTTGAAATTTGGTGTGAGTCTTCTCTATACACTTCTTTATCGTAGTAACAAGAATCATAACAAATTTTTAATTTTTACTATTTTTAAAAAATTTGAAAAGGTAAAAAGGAAGTAAAAAACCTATCTTCTATTCAGATAGCCGCAATTTTGCGAAAAAATTTTTTTTCAACTTTTTGTTAGTCCGGACTATAGCAGCATTCTTCTAGATTACGAATAAACATCAACAAATATCTTGCAATAAAATTTATGGCAAAAATATTGTTTGTTTTTTTTTATTGAACCTAAAAAGCAACTAAAATTCATACCTCTAGACCAGAATACCCCCTTTTAATAAAATTCTAAACACACGCGCGCGCCATATGAACATAAAGGTTTTCTACTTAGATTAAGTGTTCAAATACTTACACGAACCAGCTGCTCTACAAACAAGTGTCGGCGAAGAAACACCAGATTCGAATTATTGTCGTGCACATTCTAAATATTATGACATTCATGGCTCGTATAATTCCATAGATATCAAAGTCGGTGGCCAGATGTTGAACGTTAAGCAACGATATTTACAATCCCAATTGACACTGCGATACGAACCTATCAACGTTCTGCTAATGAATCGAAAGAGGTCGGATCTCGATAGACCTGGCGAGCGTGACGAGGACGCGATCCTGTTCTCCGCTAATATTATTTCTCAAGGATATAGGAACATCGAACATGAATCACGAGATGATGTCAGTGAATCGTTCAAATCGAAGATTTACAGTTAAACATTCTGTGTTTTATTGGTGTTTCATTTTTGCGAAATCATAGCTATCGAGAAAGCAAATGGGAAAGTTTTGGTCTTTAAACGTTTGCGATAAAATCAGATTGTATGTTTCTTGTTACACTTAATCGTGTGATTAATTCTCCATACTTTGACTGCTGGAGTTTCTCTCAAGTTTACTCGAAAAGTCGATAAAACACGTTGAGAATATAAATACGAAACGTTGTTTGATTAATTGTTGAAAGATTTCACCAATTCCTTCCGCAAAAGTTTGACATTTTCTTCTTTTTTTTTTTGGGAGATTCTTCTGACACTGTTTCTTCCTCCATATAGGTTCTACGATTTTTGAAAAAAAATTTTGGCAGAAATCGAAGCGTATATGTATTTTGCAACGTTAGAATAAAAAGTAATTTTGTTTAAACAATATCAATTTTTCTAGTTTATGCAACGTACTTGTATGAAGCATTTAATATTCTCATTAAGCTTTTATCATATTGACAAAACGGTATATAAATTATTTCATTCACATTTTTTCAAAGCTCCATTACGCGACTCTTATTTGATCCTCAAACATCAACAAATAACGAAAGTTCTATACTAATTCTAAGAAAATTTTCCTTGACTTTAGCGTCGAAATCTACCAACAGTACGCTCAATGGAACTCGAAAATTGAAGAAAAAGAAGTAGATTCTAAGACGACAACTGAAGCAGACTTCCGAGTCTCCTAAGAAATTCAAAAATTACAATCGTTTCGAGGGATTTTAAAATGAACTCTTCCACTCTGGTCGATGCGACGCAAAGTTGAAAAAGTGGAACACGAGGTCCACAACCGGGGACCAGAAATTTCGACTTGCCATTTCTTCTTTCACCTGCCTCGAGCGACCTGCCTGAGTTCGAGTATACATACAGCATGTTTCAGAAAGTTAGCGGGAAAAATTCACGTGCAAGTAACGCTCATCGAAATATGCAAAAAGGACATAACAAAAATACATGGAAATATCGACGAATATCCATCCACGTTTCGGAATTATAAGATTTTCACCAGAGAAACAAATATCACCTACAGTGACGAGCAAAAGTGTAAATACACTCTGCTGATTTTATGTAAAAGGCGATAATACGACTAATTTTTCAAGTGATCGGTAAAGATTAGGTAACAGTAACTACAATCTGCATCTGATTAACGAAATGTAATAGTTCATTTTCATTAACATTAATAATGTACAGAACATTTTACAAAAATAGACATCTCAAACCATGTTTACAGTTTTGCATTTTAATTATACTCATCGAATTAAGGTTTTAACCTACTATTTCGTCCAATTCCCTTTACTTTTTTTAATGCTTTTAATCTACGAGGCATACTGTCAATTAAATTTTTAATTATTTGTGGTTCAATATTGTACCATTCCTGTTGTGTTCTTCCCCATAATTCATGAACACCTGAAGGTGGATTATTATATTTTGCCAGCCTTCTTTTCAAAATGGACCACGAATTTACGATCAAATTCATATCCGGACTTTGTGCTGGCCGCTTCATCACAGAAAAATTTTGATTTTCTAGCCAAGTTTTAACTATTTTCGCAGTATGCTTGGGATCCCCGTCTTGTTCAAATACTACTTCACGTTCATTATATCCAATAGAATTAACTACAGAAGGTAAATTACTTTGTAGAATGGTCAAATAATGCTCCTTTCACATTATACCTTCGATTCGAACTAAGGGACCAACACCTCTGTGAGTAAGCAACCCCAACACATAATTGAGCCACCTCCAAACTTCATAGTTTGTTTTATACCACCTGGTTGATCATTATTCTCGGATAAAGTCCAATACCAGGACTTTCCATCGGATTCGAATCTGTTAATTTTTGTTTCGTCACTCCATATAACTCTTTTCCAATCTTCGGTCGTCCATTCTTTGTAGATATCAACAAATTGTTTTCGTAATTTAATATTGTTGTTTGAAAGAGCTGGTTTACTTTCTTTTTCCTTCGCTCGTAAACCAATTCTCCTTAAAGAGCGACGAATGGTCCATTCGCTAGCGCTTGTTTCCATTTCCTGAGCAACAATTTTTGGTGTTTTGTAACTATCCGACCGAATACAGTGTGCAATTTCACGTGCTGCTCTATCCGAAATAAGTCGCGGTCTACCGTTTTGCGAAGAAATTGGTAATAAACACTAACATACTTTTTTCTTATTCTTGCAACTATCGTATGACTGACACCACATTTCTCTGCAATTTGCCGCGACGACAAACCTTTATCACACAAACAAATAATACTGTTTTTTTTATCTTCATTAAGTGGCTTTATCTTGCATTAAGCGTATCAAACTGAAAAGTAATCTAACAATGGTGCGGAACAGTTGACTGCGAAACAGTGGACAATCAGTGCTTATTGACAGTTTCGTTTCCCTGACATTTACATGCTATCATAAACGTTTCTGACGAAACGTGCAAAACTATAAACATTGTTTCAAAACACGATTATTATAAAATATTCTGTACATTATTAATGTTAATGAAAATGAACTGTTACATTTCGTTAATCAGACGCAGCTTGTAGATACTGTTACCTAATCTTTACCGATCACTTGAAAAATTAGTCGTAGTATCGCCTTTTACATAAAATCAGCGAAGTGTGTTTACACTTTTGCTCGTCACTGTACTTGAAGATATTAAACGCAAGCTGCTGATCTTTATACAAAATCAAATCTCCGTGATCACAGATAATAAAAAAATGGAACCTAAGCAGAAATTCATTTTACCTCCTTAAATATCGTAATGAGTGTTACACTTTGAATATTCGATATATTTTTGCATTTTATATAAATTCCCAAAATTCCCGTAAATGCATAAAAATCCACAGTTTATTAATGATATTTCAAAGACTTATTTACTATTATTACTAATTATATTTATTAAGACTGTCTTGCTTGTTACGACGAGCGATACGTGGCGGAAAAATTTGGCACAAAATTCCTGAAACTTCCTCTGTATAGAAAAGCGTGAATCAGCAAACGTACGAAGCATAGTACGACGTTTCTTACGCGTAATCGGTGTGTACGCAAGGTGCGAGACTCGGCCGCGATAAGAAAACGTAGCGGAGAACCGGAAACGGGCGCAGCCGGAAGCGATCATCGACGTTTGTATATTTCAAGCAACGTGAACTGGTGCTCCGCTGAGATAACGAGGAATTAAACGCGAACGAGATAATAGCCGCGATATAACAAGTCTTGGCGAAACTGTTAAACATCTTCGATGGATAAATCACATTGTCCTCTGTCGTATCGTTTCTTTCGAAATCGCTACTTTTTCGAATTCTTCTGCTTTCCAGATCGGGCAAGGGAAACAATTACTATTAAATTGTTAAATTACGAAATTGAAGAATTCAACTCTCTGAATTAAATAAAAGGACGCGTGTACAGGACGTACGAATGTCAGCTACGTTCTTCTTCTAAGTAGAATCACATCTCTTTATACGTTGGTCGATGTATGAAATTATCGAGTTGCTCGTTGAAAAGATTCAAAAGCAACCTGCCACTTTTATTTCTACGAAGAAGCATTGTAACTCTCGCAAGTACCATTTCGGGGAAAAAGGAATGAAAAGGAAACTTGGCAGCGCAACTTGCAGCGGAAAAAATTCCCAACTGTGTAAAAAATAATCAAATTCATGGCTGAGAGTAAAGTAAGATTTCATACTTCTTTTAAAGTACATTTGCCAGAGACAATTAATGCGAAACGTGGAACGTGAGAACGCGGAAAATTCATCGAGAGCGGGGTGACGCGAGTAAAAACTAGCAAAGTTTGCTTGGCGTCACGAGCGAAGAAGAGAAAAAAATTGGCCAATAAACACGCGCCGACCTCGATTTTTCCTCCTTCGTCGTCTGTTGTTGCGCAACCGTAAATCCTTGACGAGCCCGCGTTTTCTCATTTAGCAGCTCGAACTTACAGCTTCGCGTCTAATTGATCCTTCACAGATAACCAACACTAACTTGTTGCAACGATCTATCGATCAAATCTTTTCGTCGATATTCTCTATATTTTCTTCTTCCTTTTTTCTCTTCTTCTTCCTCTTTTTTTATTCAGCTTAGAAGGATTTTAAGCTTAACGCTGTTTGTTCAGCGAGAAAATATTTAGTCGCCTTCCGGGTCGATCCTTTCGTTTCTGTAAATGTTTTCTTTCTCGTAGTAAATAGCAGAAGAATGTTTCTTAGTGTTTGTTTGAGGACAAACCCAATTGACTGCGGCGTTTTTAGTTGATCAGTTGAAGAATAGTAATTTATGAAGAGAGTGTAAAATTGGAATTTGGAAGAGTTCTCGTGTGTATTTTCATTTGAAAGTTCAAATTTAAAGGTGTAAAACCTTGCAAAAGATTTATAAAATGTCGTAAGTAAAAGAAGCTAACTATTATAATGTTTTATAATAAAAAAAATCTCTATTTTCGATCATTTAATCGTATGACTATAAATTATAGGATTGAGATATTATTTGTAAAATTTGTAGAAATATTTGAGAAAAAGTCGAAGACGATGTACTTGTTTCCCAATTAACATGAATCATTTCTCTCGGTTCTTTTCGATTATTTGGCAGAAAATCTAGAGATTCTAATTAACAAAAATCATCTATACGTTGGCGTGTTACATTTGTAAATTTGTAAATCACTTTCTAAGAATAACATTTTGCCCCCGTAATAGGAAATTGCTTTATTTGTTTCTATTTTACTGCTCGTTCAACATTACGGCGACCTGTTTCGCAGAGAGGTAAGACAAAGCTGGAGAAATATCAGTCAAACAATGCTATCGTAATGGGCGTTTAACGTTTTCCAAGGGAAAGTAATTAGCAAATATCGCCACTATGTAACTCGAGGCGTGCATTACGTGGACCTTAAACGATGAGATACTCTGCCTGTCGCGATCAATACACATTGTCCTCGTAGTTAGCGCGCTTCCTTTCGTTTGCCGATGAGGTTTTCGCTGATCATCAATTTCCAGGTTCCCATTATACTCTGGTACTCTCATTGTTTTACTTATTCATTTATGAAAATGAATAAAACATAAATAAAAATGTTAATGGATTTCAACTAAGAATAGATTTTTCTTGATGACGCTGAAAACAACAATTCAAGAAATAAAAAATTCATCTAAATTGATAATAGTTGCTTCGAGATTAGTTAACTCATGGAAATTTGAAATTGAAATGAATCTTTTCATATACGTGTTTAGAATTATTCTTTGGAAAAAGAATAATATAAAATTACAAGGCGAATGATATTACTCTCAGAAACTGTAAAATCACAGACACACCGGTAAACAATAGTTACAAATCTGCAGATATCAAAATATTTTCGTGGATTTCGCATCTTGCGTCGAGCAACAAACGGATAAATTACAAACAAATATTTGTAACTGTTAAGTAATTTCCGATCGAACGATCGAAACGAAGGACAAATATTTACGTAAACGAAGGAAATAGATTCGAAGCGGGACTAAATTAAAATTCTGATTCAAAAATTCCTCTGCAGGGTCGGATCTCCTAATTCATAGCAAAGAGACGAGTAAGAATCGATCCGGCAAAGCGGATAAAAACGAGTTATCATTATTATTCGTGGTACGGTGTGCACGCATACGATTCGCGGCAAAAAGAAACTGCGGACGGAACGCGATTCAATCGAAACGAGTGGCGCGTGAAACAGCCACTGGACTGTGTAAAACGTACACGAATTGTATTTCACGTAACCACCACGAGAAAAGAGGCATTTCGTTCTAGCAATCGGAAAAATAACGAAATAGATCGATAATGGAAGAATGATCATCGGTACGTTATGCATGCGAGAGTGAAAAGAGAAAAAAGTAGAGAAAAACGAATACTTTTTTCTTGGAGCGGCGAATCAAAGCGTTACACAGGCTATAATTACGTAATCAGTTTTTGTTCAGACATCGACCAATCCACTGTGCGTTGTATACGTTTCACGATCGATTATGCAACAAGGATGGACCGTTACGCTCATTGGTTCGTTAACGTGCTCGTTATTTCTGCATTAAAGTCTTAATCGTTAATATGTAAATTATACAGCGTAAAGTGCACTGATCGTCGGATGTAGAGATAACCGTAATTAACGTTTTCACACTTTACATGTTAAGAAGTTAAATTTAAAATTGTTTTCGGAGAATTTTTCAGCCGTTTCTTAGAAGACAATATTAGAAACAATAATAACAGTTGACACGAGTAACTTCCTTTCTATATTCCAGTTTAATTTTGGATCGATTCTAAGGAGAATTATGTACTTTTTGTACTCAGAATTGTGTATATGAAATTTGCGTTATACATTTCCTCTGTATCAAACGATCGTCTATTGTGGAAATTATATGATTCGCTCGTTTCTCTTGTCGATTATAATTCAGTTTTGCAGTAGATCTACAGCGTTTCCTCTCCTGTTTTACTCTTTAAACTTCCTTTCTTCCGTCACCATAGATATGCATATAGTAGAGTTTTTAGGATCCCCAGACATAGTAGTTGAACTTGAGTTCAAGGTGTCTAAAACTTCTCTCTCTAGAAATAATATTACCAGATCTATACACATGCTAATAACACTTCAAGATGCGCAATTACTTAAAATACAACGATCGCATCTTCTATTCCTATCTGAGAATTCTACTTCTTATCAAACCTTGCTTAGTTCTACTATTTACCTTTTTGCTTCTGACATATGAACACGATCCATTCACGCCAAGAATATTCAATCTGCAGCTTCTTTTTTACAGAATAATTACTGCCATCTCCATTCTAGATCTTCTCACAATAATGACGCATTTCCGGCAAACATTCTCTTCACCAGAAACTTCAGTAGCCACCTTGAGCCACTAGAATCGCCCTCACACATTTTACACGTCCAATCGCAATCGCTGATGAAAATAAATTTCCAAGCACGAGCGTATTGAGACTAATCGAGTTTGGTTCAGCTGACGCGAAATAGAAGAAGCTCGCCTGGTCTCGTTGGCGGTGGTATTACTTTAAGGGAGCCATGAAAATTTTATTCGACAGTGGAAACTTGAGCGTTTGCTCGGTTAACGCGGAGCATACGATCGCTGTTGATTCACGATGGGCAAGCTTCTATCGCGTTTAATAACTTTATCGTCCGGTAATCCGTCGACGGTGGATCGTGGAACGAGAGGTTACTCGAAAACTAGTTTATAACCGTGGATGGTTCACGGTATCGGGAATTTAAATAACTGATTATCGTGAGCGCACGTCGAGCACGGCCGCGCGTGCACGCGCGTGACGTGGATTTATCATGGTGCATCGGACGCGGGGACGCTGCTCTAATTTGGAATCCCAGACACGCAGATATGTGTGTAATTGCTAATTAACCGAGTGACGGTCCCTCGTAGTTGGATGATATACACGCGGCGACGTGACCAGCCTGCTGGCAAAAAGTTGCAACGAGCTATGCTGATGTACAGAAGCTCACGATAGTTGACGAACACTTTTATGAATATATTATGTATGTTATACGAAACATTTTGAAATTTCATTAACTGCGTTATGCGACTCGATTATTATGCGACCATATTGGCAAAGTTTGAAACAAATTTGAAAATATAAGAATATAATAGAAAGGAAATACATATTCGGTGTAAGTATATAAATATTTAGCAGAAATCATTTCAATTATCTGTATTATATCGGTAGGCTTCAATACTCATTATCAGTGGAGTCTATCTTTAATACTTATTATACTTTTAAGATAGCTACTTATAACTAGTGTATTGATGTTTTTAGCAAATATGTAGTCGCAGTAAATATCTTGTAACTTCTATATACATTTTCAGATTGATTTGAAACTTTACCAATATAATCATAAAGCATTGCTTCAAGTTTCGAGCAGACAGTTTTTTCAACTGTTCCTTGATTCAAGAGAAAACATTTAATACACACCATGACTGCCCTTATTGCAAAGTATAGAT
The DNA here is from genome assembly GCA_014737365.1 of Bombus soroeensis. Taxonomy (NCBI): domain Eukaryota; kingdom Metazoa; phylum Arthropoda; class Insecta; order Hymenoptera; family Apidae; genus Bombus; species Bombus soroeensis. Next base: position 55,531 of record JACXIL010000205.1, read on the forward strand.
TAGATATAGTATGTGTATTATATATTTGTAACGGTAGTATTATTCATTAATAGTATTCGTATTCATAGATTGAAGAATTCAGATTCGATTAGTAATAAATAATAAATGGTAACTTTGAAATGATACATTATACATATATATATAATTTGATGAATATGTAATTTTGATGATGCTAGATAAGTAGTTTGATGTATATATATATACTTATCTAGCACCATCAAAATTACATGGCATATTAAAATTACACATACAATATACGAACATAATACATCACATATTCTATGCTCTGCTTTTACATTCTTCATTTATCATTAAAATAGACCACATATATTACAAAGCACCGTCTGTATATCTTCATATATGCATACAGAAAAAAAACAAATTGAAAGTAAAAGCTAATATTTCTCCCTGGTTCTATTTTCCTTTTTTGTCTTTTCATTTTATCGCTGTCCTATATTTCTGTTCAATTAAATCATCCATAGATGCATCATCCAGTTGACCAATAAATAAATGTAGCAAGAAAGATCAATATAAATGAGAGAATATTTATCCACATACCCGATGCATGCAACGCACGAAAACCCGATCCAAAGAGGACTTGGAGTCTTGAGCCTTCGTGGTCTTCTCCTTACACCAAGCCTGTCCCATTTTTCTTCCTGTCCAGCTATTATCTCGACCGCTCTTCCCGCCACGTGCTTTGCCCTCCTCTGCCTGTTTCTTCCTCGACAGAATCGCCGCGCCGCTTCTCTCACCGATAAGGCCGGATAATGTAGGCCATCTTAAAGACCCGTTCCTCGTGACCTGCCACAACCAACACGTCTCTCACGCGTCTCCTCTTGTTTCTCCCAACGAGCGAGTAAGCGACCGCTCCACTAACGAGATACGTTGGTCGACCCTGAAAAAATTTCGCAAACGTATCATATTTGCTTAGATCCTTGGATCGAGCTACGAGCGAATCAACGAATTACCATAACAGTTATTAAAGCTTTGGGAGATTTGTGAGTCTCTGAATCCTTGTACTTTTGAATTTCTAAATTTTTAAACTTTGAGAGCTCAAAATTTTGAAATATTCACTTTTCAGACTTTCCAAAGTATTCAAAGTACTCAAATTCCAGAGATTTCCGATTCTTAAGTTACTGACTTGCCAAATTTCTAAAGTTCAAAACTGCCAAGCTTCCAAAATATTGAATTACCAAGTTCCCAGGTTCCCAAGTTGCCAAGTTCCTAAATTCCTAAATCCTCGTTGGCAAATCCTCTTATTCGCTAACTCTCAAATTCTCAATAAAATCAACTACCGAATAAACAAATTTCTGAGATTCTGAGAAATTTGCAAAAAGTTCCACAAGCTTGATAAATTTACAATACGAACATTCTTACACTGAGATTATTAGGAAATTTACAAATATCCAAGTTGTTACATACTAATTCAACTAGCTAGATGTATTGCAGTTGATCCAAAATCGATTAATCTCAAGGTCACCCCGACCCATCCAAGAATCAGCTCACGAATAATCTCTAAGCCTCGAAGCCTGGAAGCTTAGCTTGATCAATACTGATCTATGGTATTCGGCCAGTAATGTATGGATCCCCGTGATATCGTGGAGAACACGATTTACTGCTTTGAGTGGTTTGGGCAACGCATACGAAGATATCTTCCTTTTCCTCCTAATGGACTCTGTATTCATAGTCCAAAATGCTTAGGTAAGCATCGACATTCTCAGGAAAAAGAACTTATATAACACTAGAACCATCGACTTTAACTTTAAAATACACAGCGTTAAATATATTATAGTAAACATTAATAAATAGTTGGTAATTGGAAAAACAAAAAGCTGCCACTAATCTTAATAGATAAAACAAGAGCGAAAAATAAGAAAAATTGTCCATCATTGAAGAATCTTTGCAAGACAAAGTAACATTCCAAGAGCAACGACACATCAATAAGGCTAAGCAAGTCTGAATTTCAATATAATACCAAGGTGCATGCGCACGCCCAGGTATTCGAACCAGACTGGTATTCAATCTTTTCCCGGATGGTTGACCTTCTACCCACTATGATCATCCGAAGAATGTTAGAACACACCCCTTAACGGTGCATTAGTAAGTCCATCGTCACTATACAATGCTCCTTATTCTCTTCTTACAATGGTCTAACCCCTTGTTCTCGCTATATTCCCAGCTGAAACCGCCAGACCAACAAAAATCGATGATTCGGTAGAATAATTCGCGAATAAACGTCGCTCGTAAAACGATTCAAGTGTTACCTTTCGTCGTGCATCGGAGGAAGAGTGAACCGATAGCGTGAAATTACCAACGAAGGTAAGATGGAGCTTTGTGTTTGCGAAAAGTAAGAAACTGAATTAATGGGATGTTATATAGCTAGAGAATTCTCCTTTGAAGAATTGATTTGAAGTGATGTTGGGATAAGGGCGATAAGAGAAGCTTCTGTAAAAGACATAATAAGATGAAAATAAAGAATAAAATGTTTGCGCTTGAGGCTTTGTGTATTAGTTGTTAATATTTGAAATATTATATAAAAGCTAGCGAATTCCTTCTAATTGCAGCTTCAATTTTGTTCGTGTTTTGCATGATTCTCGAAAATGTATTTTGTTATGTAATACATAATGTCTGTAACGTTATGTTACATTATTTCTATGGCCTATCACCACACATTATCATCATCTGACACTGCCTACTATTACTACAATAGATGATAGTCTGTCTGTAATTTTGAGTCTATGAATATTTATTTAAAATTCTTCCATTGAGTCTGTATGAATTATATTCGTGACTGAGAAGTATATTCCTATTGGCGTACCACCTGATGTAGCTGAAAGGTCAGCAACCTACATTGTAGTTGTGGAATCTCTCCATTAGTATTTCTTATATTTAAATACGAGTACAGGTTAGTATCTATTAGAATTTTAAAAATATATTTTCTCAGTTTAATAAATTACTTAGATCAGAAGATTAGATAAGATAAAGATTGCGATCTTTTAATTCGTTATTTATAATGTGAAGCAGAAAATTCTAAATACCATTTAGAAAACAGTCTTCCATCTTTCACGCGAGGCATATAAATCGATAGAAATTCCTGTTTCAACGATAATTCAAAACGGTTTTATCCAATCTAATCATCGCTATAACTAAAACACAAGAACTTTCACAGACTCAAAAATTCGAAGATTTGATTAAAATCTACAGAATCAGGCATATATATAAACTTCCAATTAATTTCTACGACAACAAAAAATATATGAACATAATTCATAAGAAATTATGCAAAGCAAAAAAATAAAAACCTTCAAAAAATTGTAAAATACTAATGTTAATCAAAAAATATATAAAGTACTAATATTACTTAAAAGAACAATTTCCTGCAGAAACATAGCGAGCAGATGGAAATTTAGAGAGACATGGACACTGGTTTTACACCGCAACGTCCGCACCATGAATGGACAGGCAAGTGGGCCCGCAATGGGAACACACACGTGCGTGGAACAGCACCTACGACATGGTGTGGTCGCGTCACCGCGTGTACACGAGAATCGGTGAATAAGCGCGCGATTGTGTGCAACGCATAATCATGTTATTATACGCGACTCTTGTTCCCGTGGACTTGTTTCTTGCTTTTCTCCGGTGTTCACTATTCTCTGCATGTTATTTATCAGTGTCATCAGATTCTGACGATTCGTCGGTCAACGTTTAACGCGTCGTTAACACGCGGTGTTAACCGTGTCGCTTAAATAATACGATTATCGATGCTCTATTAAACCTATATAACGTCGTACAGTTCCAGAGTTACATAGTTATGTAATTACATATATTTTCTACATTTTATTCTATTTTCTTATCATTAAATTATTGTATCTTTCTACTTCGTTATTACATTGACATCATGGAGGAACATTAACATACATGGAGGAACTTTTCGGGAAAACGATCTATAAGATAAAATGGTGATTTAAGTAAGTTGTTTTGGAAGTTTTAATTGTAATTGTTTTAACAAAAAAAAAGGTGCGTAACGAAATTTTATAAACTTAATGAAAATGAAGATATTAATTGTCACTTACTTTTGCAAATTATCAGACACGTACCGTATTATTTAAATGTTCCATCGAAGGATGTAAACTACTCGAAACGGTTAACAGGGTATTGCGTAATTTGACTCGTTCTAGTTTTTCCAAGTCGACTTTATCGCAGAAACCACGTGAAGCAATGTTCCAGACAGCGAATAGAGAGTCCGAGGTTGCGTAAACGCCATGTTGTCTTTAATGTGCCACGCGCGGGACCATGCAAATCGCTTGGAACTATCGTATCTGCATTTAATGTCTGTAGTTCTTGGAACTCCAAAATTTTAGATTTAACGTTTCATTATTATTACGTTATCTTCACTCGTTTATCTTTATTTAACGTAATTCTGAATGTGGATCTAGAGCACATTTTACAGCTAGTCTAAATTGCACTTTTAATGAAATATAAGTTTAAGGACCTTGTTAAACATTAAGATAATCGTAATTTTGAAATATTCAGTGATAAAAATAAACATTGTTAAATAAAAGTTGAAGCTATTTCGAATTACAATGTATGGTACTATATCTTTTCTTTAATATATGTGCTATATAGATATATTTTTTTTGGTTATGTATATGTGTATATACATTTAACGATCCTTACACATTTAACCTTAAATCTTTGTTCGAAGTTATGGTTCTACCACTTACATAAAAATTAATTTCAGAATTCAAAATTATCACTATTTTTCTTTAAAATCAAGCATGTTAAAGTACCTTTCTTCATTACATTACAAAATTCTGCCAAACTTCCTTAACCTCGCGGCATTAACCTTAAACCTTCACAAGCGTTACAATTAGACGTGCAAAAGTTGATTCTATTCATTTGCAGCTTCTTGTCCCTAACTTCGTTAAAACCAGCACGAAACGAGGAGGCACGCAAAGAACAAACATAAATTAAGCACACGCGAATAACGCGAGATATCCAAACATTCTAGCGGTCTCCACGCGCGTGGTCGCGTTCGCAATTACACGCAAATAAAGGAAAGGAGGAAGGAACCGCGAAACAACGCCGCGGTCGCACTTTCTAACTCCTCCGAATCGTGCATCGAGAGTTTACACCTGTATAAACAGTCGCAGCACGAATACGATATAGCCCGATCGTAAATTAAAGCACTAACGATACGTATTGCTCTGGCCGCACCCAAAGCTATATACATATGTATGTAAAAACTTAACTTAACCTATACTTGTTAATCTGTTCTATCAAATAGACCTGTTGTATTAAATTTGTCTTAGTCAAAATTAACATATACTTGTTGATCTGTTAATGTTATACTTGTTAATCTTGTTAATTGACAGAGGAAGATGTTTTAATTCGTCATTCAGACAATAATTTAGGTAACTTAAACATCACCTATCTTCCTATTTTCATGTTTGTTACAAATATATCATGTTTACATTTGCAAGAATTCCTAATCTAACTGAGATTGATTTGTCTCTATATGATTTCATAATTCTAGAAATTCTTGATTAGAGAACGATTCGATTAATAAGTTAAAAATTTGGATATATATACACATATATAGGTGTTAAAAAGATAGAAGGAAACAAGAAACAATTCTGAGTTCATATCATATAGCCTTGAAAGAAGCTTTAGATCCTTATCTAGCTAGAAATATCTCAAATTATATATATACACTTGTTTTGACGCATGAAATGTATGAATATTAGCTTGTCGTTGATTTTACGATCGTGCTATATTATTTTCCGCGAACTATAGACACGAATCATGAGAAACAAGAAGTCGATAGTATAAATCGAGTGCATCGAGCAGAATTTTTAATATTCAGCAATGAGTCTGTTATGCAACCGTGATTCGTCGGCAACGAAACGCGTCCAACCGTGATCTCATCACCGTTCCGCGAAAAGACTGTAAATATTTTATAGAGACTGCTCGAAATACTGATGGTTGCTGGTAAGAAGGTTATTCGTATACAATCGCGAGTTTACGACTTATGGGTGCGTTTTTAGTGAGAAAAATTGCTATCGAGAATATTTAGTATATACATAATTTATAAATGAGATGACCTAACTAGGAATTTTGTAAATGTATTTGTTACGTACAAAGTACAAAGATATATACATAGTTTGATATGTATAGATGTACAATTAAAGGTTAGATAAAAATAGAATCGCGATTGCGAACATAACAAGTCTTACGTATATATCAGCATTTAGAATTTGCATGCAGAGTATTTGTATTCAAACACCTTGACACGCCCAGAGATTCAATAACTATATTTAAAATAGAAAGAAAGGAAGTTTTACAGCTTCACGTGGACTACACCTTTTAATAGAAGGTGTTCTTATATGTATACAATATGTGCTTCAGGATTTGAATAAATACATTTTACAATGCTAATAATTATTTCTATGTATAGTAATAATAACGTAACAATAACTTAAATAGACTAAGCACATAGACTATAATATTCTTCATAATAAAATATACTACACACTTCAAAAAGACTCAACTCTATAAACTTAACCCAATAATTACTCTAACCCATAATCATAAACATCAGCATCCCAAAGGAGAATTCAAATCTACAAACCTATCCCAAACAGTGTCATTACACATAACCATAAATATTATTCATCGTAGAAGGACTCAACTCTACAATCCTAATCCAAGCATTACCATTTCCCATAACAATAAATATCACCGATCCCAAAAAGAACCTAAACTCTATAAAACGTAACCCCTAAAAGGTACCATTCGCCATAACAGTAAATATCACGCATCCGAAGAACACTCAGATCTATCTACGAACCTTAGATTTCACCTGACTAAAACAAAAACATCATATAAGATAGGAATTCAACCTAGAAAACCCTAGCGAACCGCGCGAAGCATCCGAACTACGCCTGGCCACAGTCTGGACGTGAATTCAGCTAGACCAGAGATAAAGTGTCAGTTGAACCTGACACCGGGACTCGCTCAATCTAAACGGAATTCGATCACGAACAAGATCAACCTTCCAAACCTAGCCCAAACTCGATCCAACGTTCCCAGACTACGCCTCAAGCACGTACCTTTTCCTCTGACCCTCAATATCCAACCAGATAGTTCCCGCCAGCAATCACTGAATTCCTCGGTATGTTCGAAACAACACTTCAGCTTCCGATCTTTTAACTTAATACTCCTATAAGTAAACTGCGGATTTTTATGCAAATTCATATTTTTGTGAATATAATGAAAAAAGTAGAACGTCAAAAGAAAATTATTTTACTTACCAAATATCATAGGAAGCACTATATTTTGAGCTATTTATGTATTCTTTCATATTATGTGCATTCTGTATAATTTTACAGTTTCAAATTTCCTATAAATGCATAAAAATCCTCAGTTTAATCATAAAATATGTGGATAGAGATATATATAAGACACTGTATGAATGATATTCACAGGATCGACAACGCGATCGCGATCCTTTGGACGAGACGAGTACGCGCGCGCAGCTGCCTGGCTGCAGGGCAACTGGTACCGTACTGGTACCAGTCGGTCAGATGTACGGCACCGTGAGTACGCGGACACGGTGCATGCCGGACAGGTTGTGTGTATCGTTCGGCGTAGATGGTCAGGTGGTATGCGGCCGTGGCGCGCTGTGGCGCGATACTGTGGACCCGGCTTAAGGCTTTCTAACCGCAGCCTCAGAGCTACATACACTGTGCTCTTCTCGTTCGTTAACTGAAAGACAAGTTGCAGAGATAACAAGTTGATATATGTATAACTACCTACATATGATCAGAAGCCGATTTCGACAAGGTTATGGTACAGAGTGAATACGTTTTCGGACGAACTCAAAACGTCAAAGCAATCAAATATATATATATATAGATTCTGTATAAATATAGATTCTTATGAATGTATGCAATTTGACCTTCGGATGTTTTGTTCAGAATGAATATATATGAAAATATCCATAGCTTTAAACACACTAATTTTAATTCGATATAATATTAGTTTGGCACTGATTTAAGAGGAGTCGATGTCGATAATTGATACCGAGTATCTAGAATTTCGATACGTATCGATATTCCCTATTGTGTACTTTGGTATCGAATTAATCAAATATCGTTAATAGTATCGGTATCGATTCGATTGCTGCTTAGTATAAAAGCAATTATATATGTGCGTACATACACCTTCGCTCAAAAATCTTGATTAAAATTATAAGTGAATCTTATTGTGATTATAATTCATATTTTAAATGACAAAAAAAAAATATGCTACTAATATATCAACAATTTTGTGCAAAATGCAATGTAAAATTTATAATTTATCTCAAGTATCAGAGTTCTATTAAATAAGACTTTTGAGCGGGGACGAAGTGTATATGTGTATGGAATGAAAATATGTAGTGTCATTGTCAATACTGCTTTTAAGTTAACCAACAAGGGGATCACCCGTTATATCGCATCACAATCGTCGTCATCCTCGTCGTTGTCGAAGAAATCGCTACTCGTCCACCTCCACGTTTCTTCTCTGCATCTTTGGGTAAGTACATATCTTCCTTTCCTTTCCACGTGTCCCTCATGCTGGCCCCTTCTCCGCGAATCGTTTCTGTAGAAGGGGCACAGTAAAGTTAATGCTCAACAACAGGAATCCAGCTCAGGTGTGGCCGAGTTCCTTCTTTCTCCTCCTTTCAGGAGATGTTTGTTGTCATCCCTATGCTCGTTTTGTCGTTTTCGGATTTTCGGTGACTCTCGAGGTTAGGTTGCGTAGGCCTGCTTTTTTAACCACTATGTCTAAGATGACGTAAGGCTTTCGTTAGGTTAGAAAGAGGAGGATTTAAATGACTATATATTAGATTATGGATTAAAGGGAGATAGAGAGAAGAAATATTTGTTGGAGATTCGATTTGTAATGGTAGGTGGAGACGCTGGGAAATTTATTAACTGGTTTCAAAGGGATGCTATTAATAGCGTGATTAGATATGTTGGAGCCATATTTTGTAAAAATAAGAAACTTAATTTTAATGGTCTCCTCGGATCTATGACCCGAAAAGAACGTTATACATACATATTACATATTACATACATATTACATAATACATATTATTAAAGTATAGATAGCTTTTAATTGTTAAAGTATCCCAAAAAAAGAAGATGCCTAAAAAAGTATATACGAAGAATATATATACAAGGATATTAATATTCTTGAAAATAAAGAAGTTAAATATATATAAATGTTTTTGTAACAAAAGGTTTTTAATAGATATCTGAAGATATATACATTCATATTTGCAGCAGTTTTTATAATACATTTAGCAAAGTTGAATTGATAACAAAATTATAAAGATATTCAAGATGACTTAGTAAATGAAATAATGAAGTTCTAATAATTTTATTACAGTACTTTTAGTATTTAACACATGTATATATATCATAGAAAATTACTTTTTATATAATGCCTGTGATATTAACTGCATATTAGAAAGAGACAATTTAAGTCACAATATTCACATGTTAGTCTCTTTAGATAAAAAATATTTCATAAAAAAAATGGAATTCAACTAATACATACCAAACTACAGAACAAAACCTCCTTTTCCAACATCTATTTAAAAAGTTTTTCTAATAAGAGACACATTCCACGATGCACCTGGCGGTATGCAACATTACGACGCACTACGTTTAAAGGTTGCATGTCTTCAGGCGCCGCAACGCTCCGCGCGAATAAAAGTAATTAAAATGCATTAGTTGATACTTCAAATTAAACCCTCCTTCGTGCGTCTTAATTAAAAAGAAAAAAAATACATAGAATTAATTAAAATACGCATATTCCCTTTAAAATTAATTTAAGGAAACGAAGTAATTTTCCACAGATATGTATATCCAAACACAAATACATATAACTACATGCAATCAAGCGTAGTAAAGGCGGCCATCGTGAAAGAAGCATTTCAGAAATGCACCTTCACATTAGCCGGCATACTCCAACCCCGCAATTAACTCGTCCACTTCAGAAACGTCCAACACACAGACACACGGCCCCATGTGACCTTTAAGGGCAATTAACGCGACGTTAGTGGCTCCTCTTAAGTGCAGTGGAATCGGTTTCGACTCAGGTATATTCAGCCCTGCTAATCGCCTGAAACATCGTCCACCTAGCCGACGAAAAGGTCTCCTTGGTTACTCGTCGAGAAAATGGAGATTCTGTCTCGTATTTTCCACATAGATTCTACTGTCTTTCCACCTATAAATAGGGCTTCTATTTGAAAAGGCAGCAGTGTACCACCGAGTGTCTTGTGGACAACTTGTTACTCTCGAAATTTGTAAAGCTGTTTGTATTTTGTATTTACCAAGACTTATCCATCTTTTTCTTTTCTTTTCATTAATAACATGCTTTGATCTTTCAAAAGAATCTCCGATCTCTTGCATTTTACTACGAGAGTCTTTAGTGTTTACTCTTTACTAAGAAGCGACTTCGACTTTTTCATTTCACTTCTAAATTTTACTAAGAAGAGCGTTCGATTTTTTAATTTTATCAAGATCCTCCGATCTTTACGCTAAGAAACTGATATATCATCGATATCAAAAAGAACCTCTTTCACCATGAGGTTTACGATCACATTGACGCTGCTTCTAACGATACTTTTCTTTGCTGATGCATTGGATTTGAACCGATTTTTCTGGCAAGGGAACCAACCGCAGAAAACAGAGGAAATCCAAATGATCGAAATCGTTCGATGGCGTCAACCAGTTTGCGTGGAACCTGCAAAGGGAGTATCGCCGTGTCTTGAAGGTCTGCGAAAATCCCAGTCGGAGTACGAGCGTGCCACCGGCAAAGGATTGAAAGGAGAAAAGGCTGGATACTCGATATTGACCGACGTTCAGTCGAAGTCGAGCGTGTCGTCTCTGGAACAGGAAGTTGCAAGCAAATTCGAGTCTCCAGAGGTGGTCGCTTCGTTTCCCCTGAAGCAACTACAGCCTTCGCGTAGCTCTGACGAATTTTTCACAGAGAAGCCAACGGAATCGAATCGGAGAACATCTATATTGACGGAGGAACAAGAAAGAAACGTCAGGGAAGGAAAGCACCTTCCACATTTGGAAAAAGTGACCAAGCCAAAACAGATTTATATCACTAAAGTTCTGAATAATCCAGTCACCGCTACTTTAGTCGCTCATAATTGTCTTCCTGATGTTGGCATACCGTTGTGTGACGATCAGCAAGAAAATATCGAACCTTCGAAATCGTCTCAGCATGTGAAACCTTCTCTAAGTATCGTCTTGGCTAATCCGAATGAAGATGGTACCTTAGATCTGCCCAGAATAATTCATAAACCTTCGATAAAATCAATCGATGAAATACAAGAGAAAAAGCCGGAAATCGTTATCAAGAATCCTGATTTTGTTCAAACATCCACGAGTTTTATTTTGGATCATCCTAGCACCACTCGTGCCCCTACTTTGCAACATATTGTGATTATAAGAGACGACAAACCTGTCGTTCCGAATGTTGTTCATAAACCTGTGGTTCTTAATAATCTCTCGCCTTCTCGTGTCTTTGAAGATCCATCGCAGAAAAAAAATAGTAATCAGTTTGCAGAGCTTGAGGATGGCAAGTCATGGAAGGAGGGTGAAGTAGACGAGACACCGAAGAAGCAAGAGATTTCCCTGGATCATGTTCAGGGCGTCGATAAATTCAATTTGGGAAAAGACAAACCACCAGTTGAGGAAGCGATGCTTTTGGATTGGTTGAGGGTGACGGATAACGTTAAGGAGACTCAGGATGCCGCAAATCCTGATGAAGAGGTCGAAGTTAAAATTGCGACGAAAGAAAAATAAAGAGTAAGCGTATATAAAATAATACGAAGATCAAAGAATTTAGAAAAATAGATCTTCAATTTATTGTACAAGTGTTTTACGCTTTACAACTTTATTCGTTTATACTTAACTCTTGCCGGTCGAACTTCTGGTATAGCTCACCAATACACCTTCATCATTATGGCCATAAAGCTGATATAGTAAGAGGAGCTGTAATAGAAATAATAATTAACGGAGCGTGCGTCGCCCGCTGTGCGAAAATAATTCCGACCAGAGGCATAATCATGAAACTCGAAACTCTCGCGACCGGAAAGTGTTAACATGTAACTCTTGATTTTCTGGACACAATTCAGAGAATAAAAATTTAAGAAATACACGCGTTCCATTCCAACCTTTTGACCTTGATTTCCCCAGTACTAATTACATTTTTTATTATATAGAAACGATATGTATAATCCTTGAGTTACATTTTCTACCTCTGTCACTAAGTTACCAAAAAAAAGTTCGTAGCTTTTTTAATAGTCAACGTTATATTCCGTGTTATATTTAATTGGAAAGAGATTATTTATGTGGCATATAGCGTAGTAGTTAGCGCCTTAGGTTACAAACGTTCGGGATGCGGATTCGAATCCCGGCGCCCGCAGTCCGATTTTTCTTCCACGATCTTAAAATTAGGAAGAAAAGCAGCAGTACCCCAGCAACGCCATCTACACCAACACTTATCTCGGCCTCTACCAGCCAGCAGCATCATCTATCACGGATCTTATAGCCACCTCATTTATTCGGGACTTTCATAAAATGCTGCTTGATAAATAGCTTCCGCTGCATATTAAACGCATCGATTAACCAACTTTCAAACGTATGAATTCAAGAATATTAAACAAAAGTCAAACGTCATTTATTCTGTAGCACGTTTTATTCAAGCCGCCTTTCGTTACATACAACAGTAAATAAAATCGCAATGGCGAATCTTGCGATACGTCGTGCGCATCGCGCGCGCGTTAAGTTAAAAATTACGCTAACCTACTCCTAGTCGATAGACAGTCGCTTAGCAATTATCCCTCTCTATGCGTTATCACTTTGTCGTCTTAGTTTACGTATCACATTATATATATACTATTAATATCATACAGTAGAACTCCATTTATTCGAACGAACTTATATTTAGTATTTGCATCAATTTCTTCTACCAATTATATCCATCTATCTGAACGAAAAATTCTAGATTTGTTCGACATGTTCACATAAATGCCATCCTACTGCTCTTAACATCAAAGATGAAGCTTAAAAACTCTCGAGCTCAGAAATTCGATTAACGAAGTCATCGCGCGTAACCTAACCTACGTGTTCCATGTCCGCGTTTCTTTGTCTCCTGAGATCAACGAAGACGAGGACGTGTACCTAATTCGAGTTGAGATTTATGAATGTCACCAATAAATGAACAGTATGGGCACTGATCGATTGATCAAGGAAAGATCACGATCGATGAAAGGACACGATCGAAGGTAATTGCTATCGAAGAATGCAGATTCTTATGGAAATTTATATTTTTATGAACGTGAATTTGGTTCATCCACTGCAATGCTTGCAAAAATTATTTCTAAGCTAACTTATTTTCCGACGAGGCATTTTTTCAGTAGGTTTTACACTTCATTTGCATACTACCAAATTTTCGTATTATACGAACGTACTATTAAATGATATGGAATTTGTTACATTTGGATCTAATCAACTAGTACGTATAAAAGTAGTCTAATAAATACTTTTATAGTCGCTATCAACATCGTACCAAGTATTATATTATTTTGAATATTTTTATATTTTTTATCCATATATGTTTTTTATTTATTTTGTATATTTTTGAATATTACGCGGATTCTGTTCAATTTTATACTTTGAAATTTCCTGCGCATACATAAAAATTCGCAGTCCAGTAATTACCATTCGTATTCGCGGGATTCGAGGTGAAATTTGAGGGAGAGGAAATATATTCTCATGCCTTCCGTGGTGGAAACTAGCGCGATTTATCGGAACAAGGGATCGAGTCGAGACGTTTTTCCATGCATAGAAAGGATTGGAGAATGGACGAAGAGAAGAAGAAAGGAGAGGAAAGAGGAAAATTGTGAGAAGGAGAAGAAAGAAGATAAAAGAACGTCGGTATCCACGAGTCTGGCTTTAACCCTACAGCTTTTCAATCTGTCAGCTCGTCTTCGTTGACAAATTTCGTTCCAAATTTCAAGCAGGATCGAGGACAACGGATTCCTCTGGCGAATATTTACCCTATTGCTTCCGTCACGGTGAAGCTTTCTCGAGGAGGTGACTTGGGCGATTTTTACGATCTACGATTTATTTTGTGATTTTTCCCGTTGATATCGGTGTCGCTTTTTGTGACATTCAACGCTTTGTCAATCGTACAGCGAAGTGTAAGTACGTTCAACGATATGCTGCAGTTGTAAATTGTATGTATTAAAAATTATGTTACTGTTGACTAATTCTGTAACGATCGATGGCGGTTTCCTATTTCGTGTAAAATTGTTGAAAATTCCGTGTGGATAATCGAAATATTCTATCACGTTAGCAGAATATGTTATATCATATTAACGCAATTTTACAACTTCACTATGTTGTTGGACCTACTATAATCGTTACTAACGAGGGGATTATTTCTAGTTTTAATACATCGTATTTGCTTTATATCGTGTATACCGTATTGTTCCCGTGAAAGTTTGATATGTAAGGTGAGAATATTCCAATATTGATTTTCCATCTAAATTTCCTATAAAAACCGTGTTAGACGATTAATTTACAAATTATTTGCCGCGCAAATATTCGAATTCTTCGAGCCGTGAAAATCCCAATTGGCAAAGCGTTAATCACCACGCGACCATTCGATGTCTCCATGAAATAACGAGACGTAAAGCCGAATCTCCACAATTTTAATCGTCACATTTATCGAATCTATCGTAGAAATTGCAGTTGCATGCATCGAAGTCTCATTTCTCGTCTTCTTAAAGCGAAAAACCTTAACGCTTATGAAAATAAAAAGTAATGGAAATTTTTGTCGGAATTCTGGCGAATTCAACTCGATATCGTTCAAAGTCGTTTCGTTTTGCGATTCCTCCATCATTCGCAATTTCTTAATCCTTTATCGAAGAACCAGAGAACATTATTGCCGATCGATAACGTTAATATTGTTCTTCGAAAAATAAGTTCCCACTTGATAGTTTGATCGTACACAGTTCCGTAGTCTACTTGGAATTATCATAATCTCTTCTTACCTCTACGTTCTTCCCTCAATGTATCGTTTTAACCTAGTCTTTCGATCGAAACGTTTTCTTATACATACTACTGTCTTCTAAACGACGACAATTCCACGCGATTTCGATACTTCATTCTCGACGCTGTTTCTGGCGAGACGATTTTCTGCCATGTCGATTTCGAACTATCGGTCTTACCATAAAAATCGTTATTTACAGATGCAACGTTAGATTCTTTAGTGTAACTTGGAATTGCGATATTCGAAACGTCTTCACTGGTATCAATTCCGTCGTCGATAACGTTTAAGCTTTTAAAGTGCTTCTTTTGGCTTTTAGAAGCAGCAAACTGGTTCGTCCTTGAACTCAAATTTTCTCCATTATGCCTTAATTTTTGTACGATCGTTCGACCGGCAATTCCACGAGTTTCCGTTCCGTCGGTAATTCCCTGCGCCGAAGCTGATATCGTTATCTCTCTCTTTCTTCTGAATGCTCCGAAAATCTTCTTCGTGACTGGAAAATCGTGAACAATTCCACTATTATCTCTGTTCGTTCGCGCGTCAGAGATCAATTCCTGGAATTTCTTGGAATTGTCATAGTTCAAAATTTCATTCGCAGGTTCCTCCATCGTCTCGCGTTCGTATACTAGCTTATCGTTCGGAATTGCCGGAATTGCCGGAGTTTCCGGAATTGCGTGTAGTCTTTGATCAGCAACATTGACCTTCGAACGATCGTGGAATTCTTTAGACAATAATTTCATTGAGTTTATTTTGTCATGGAATTGCAGGATTGGAGGATTATCTACACTTGCAAAAGACGAAGTTTGTGACAGGGTTTTTTCAGTATTGAATGTGTTCTCGAGTGTTCTTCGCGGCTGATCAACCGATTCAGTGGAATTGGCATTGCTGGGAATGAACGTGTTCGGTGACGACCCGTTTGTATGGCTTATATTGGCCGCAATTGCGATCGGTGTCGTTGCCTTCGTTGTGGCCGCGGTCATCAGCCCTTCCATACGATCCTGAATCGATTCGAAGAAAGCTTCCTTGAAAACGCGTTTTTCCTGAAAATGATAAATTTCAAACGAGTAACGTAAAAGGAGGAGCAAGTATCGTAGGTAAGAAAATCAAGGAAAATCAGAGAATATCATTAACATTTGCGGAGTAAGGGAAAAGTAAATAGAATTTTTTCTAGAAAACTGAAGGAAAACGACGAAGCGAATATCAAGATTTTGCAAATGAGAAAAAGTTGAAGAAAATTTCAAAATCTTTTGAGAGAAGCTTGCAAGGAAAAATTCATTTAAAATTCTGCTAAGAAACGTAGTGGTATCGTGGTAAACTTGTATTACGAAATAGGAAAGGATATTACTTCACGAATAGCCACGCTTGATTACTTACGTTTCGTGTTTTAGACGAAACATGATTCCGCAACCGCGTCATCATGCTCAGCCATCGAGAATAATTGAATTTCGGAAACACGAACGGTGGCTTTGTCACTCCTTTCACGGTGAAGGGACGGAATTTCTGTACATCTACGATTCTGTCCAGGGAAATTCCCTCGCAGGAAGGCATTGAAAAGGGTATCCTGTTTAACGATTCGATAATTGATAAATTACATCATAATGTAATTCTAGCATATTAATTCCGTCAACACTCTTGAATGAACAATAACATGTAACATAATATTATATATATGCGATACCTATATTATTATATATTTAACGATATTGATGAAATTCTAACACGACTATGTTAATGGAATCTGAATTTTAATTGTTGTAAATTTAATTTTTAAATTTCAATTGTTGCACCTCTATAGAATTGCAAAGAATTATTTATACCTCGTGCATCCTTGAGTCACTTATGTTTTATATAGTATATAATATACAAGAACTAAAATACAGATTCCATTACCATTATTAAACAAATAACGATGCGTGGTATAAGAGTGCGTGAAATACGCACGCTTCTGTTCAATTCAATGAAGAAAATAAGAAACTAGAAATCGAAATTCATCGACATTTTTTAGTTAGATTTCAATAAATATTGTTAAATAAATGAATAGTATAAGCGATTCAATGACACGTAACAGGCAATTTTTATTTAATTCGATAGTAGTAGGCGAGATTAAAGTCCAGAAGGGAGGAATAAAAATATTATTCCCTTCTGTTGCTGAATATCTTATCGATAAAAGATTGGAAGTAGAAAAGTAGAAATTTTACCTAGGTGGTAAACAACCCTCGATGGTATAAACTACGACGTCCATCGTGGATGGAACGTCGACGTTTCTTCTCGAGCGTTGCGTTGTATCTTTGTTGAAAGAATTTCGACTACTGGTCGGATCCTCGGTCGAGTTCAGCATCCTAAAAAATGAAGAGTAATTTTTAATATCGCTATATTTTACGTTATCAAAGTTAAGAACGAACGATTAACAATAGGAAGAGGTTTTACAATTTCAAAATATTTGGCCTCCAACGTGATACTGAAGATCAGAATACTTCTTGCATATTAATATTTATCATTTATGACAGTGATTTGATATTTTGAGATTTATTTTCTCACGATATTTTTCTCAATATTTTTTTAATTAATCTCTTTTAGATACATGTATATGCATATGTGGATTTTTCTGAACTTTTTATCTAATATTCTTTCTTTATTTTCTCCTTTTATTTTCTTTGTTTAAGGAGAAAATTCCCATTTGGATGGAATCATGATCGATGTTGTGAAATTTATACAAACACCACTTTATGATCCTCCAGCGAGCCCACGCCAGCTAATGGTTTAATACTATTCCATCTATCAGTGTCAAAATCCTGATATTCCATTCAAAAATTAATATAAAAATTCTGATATCGAAGTAACTCACCATTTGACGTCGCAAGCTGGTAGATCAGGATCAACGAACAGACATTCGTAGATCGTGGAGGACGTGGATCGTGGCTCGAGGGTTAAACCGCCGGGCAGACTGTTTCTCTTGGAGGAATTTCCGTTTGTGCCGCGTAGCGAAAGGGATTGACTCGTCGAGTGCATCAGGATGTGGAGCACAAAGACCGCCGCGAAATTGTTCCTCATTGTTCCCATTGTCCGTGAAAAAGTCTCCTCGCGTCTGCGGAAAGTTCTGCAACGTCGGTGATTACTCTTAATAACGTTAAGATATTGCTGCCAAGGAATTTTCGTCGTTCACCGTACGACCACCTTGTTAACTCTATTTGTCTGTGGTTTAGAAAATAAGAAGTCGTTTATCTTCCTATAAAACTTGAAAGATACGCAATCCTTTCTCTCTGTTTCTTTCAACTATTGTATTTTTTGACTCTCATCGCTGTGTATCTTTATTTTATTACGCTATCGCTAGTCTGCAGATTTTTATGCAAATTCTCATCTTTGAGAATGTAATCAAGAAAAAGTAGAACCTCGATAGAAAATTGCGTTATCTACCTATGTATAATGCTTAGTATACTTCGTGTTTCTCGATTATACGTGCACTCTGTGCAATTTTGCACTGTTACATTTCCTGTAAACGCAGAAAAATCCGCATGTCTATCACGTATTAGCACAGCAGTGAAATAAAATTATACAATCAAATGTTAGTACCATAAAATAGCGCGTGGCTCGTAAGCAAATTCTTTGCTATAAAACTTGAAAGATACGCAATCCTTTCTGTCTGTTTCTTTCAACTATTGTATTTTTTGACTCTCATCGCTGTGTATCTTTATTTTATTACGCTATCGCTAGTCTGCAGATTTTTATGCAAATTCTCATCTTTGAGAATGTAATCAAGAAAAAGTAGAACCTCGATAGAAAATTGCGTTATCTACCTATGTATAATACTTAGTATACTTCGTGTTTCTCGATTATACGTGCACTCTGTGCAATTTTGCACTGTTACATTTCTTGTAAATGCAGAAAAATCCGCATGTCTATCACGTATTAGCACAGCAGTGAAATAAAATTATACAATCAAATGTTAGTACCATAAAATAGCGCGTGGCTCGTAAATAAATTCTTTGCTCAAAAATATCAATCACGCTGAAGTAGAGCCAGTCTTTGAGCAAAGAAAACACGCGACGAGATTAAAAGGTATACACTTTGCAGCCGTTTGAATCATGGCTGTGGATAACGACAACCACTTGGTGATCTTTTCGAGATCAAAGAGGCCCGAAGATTCGAAAGGACCTCGTTACGAAGAGATTGCGAACCCGTGAAAATTCCCTCATAAATCGTAACACCGAGGGGAAGGACGACGAAGCTCAGAGTCAAACGCGAACCAACAAATTCTAAGAAATCGCCGGATATCGCGCAACTTCCACTAGAAATATTGCAGAACGTCTACCAAGCATTCAGCCATTTCTGTAAAGGAAAACAGACCAAGAAGCTACAATATTCTCTATAAAGTGACTCGTAAATAATTTTCATAATTCGGAAGAGAAGATTGCAGCTTGAATCTTAGTACTAAATAGTGTTAATAAATTTTCTTGTACGTATAGAGAGCTGAGAATCATAGTAGTACAAATTAGTCCATTGCTGCTTCTCATGAAATTGTATTCTGTTTGTTATCTTAAACAATCCATTACATTTTCTCGAGTCGTGGAAATGTGTCGCTACAAAGGACAAAGTCGTAACTTAATTAATTATGAAACTAAAGGTAACCGGTACTTTTAAAAATTAAAGTACGCGATTAAATCCAAATCTTTAGTTACTTTGCCATACTATGCAAAGAGAGGAAAAAATATTCTCCTCTCCTCTAAAAATGTTCATTTCGAAGATATATGGTGCTATCTAAAAAACCACGTTCGTAACTCAGAAACTACAGGACATAAAAATATCAAAACGCATCCATATGTCCAGCCCTCTGCAATACGATAAATTTCATTTGAAATATTTCTTCCTGAAATCGATAGATATCAAGTTATTTCGGATGATCATTCATTCTTACTGACTCACTCCGTATCATTGTCAGAGATAATATTTTCCAACGAATAAGTTACATCAATTACGTTACATTTCGCGTAATCGTAATTATTCTCGTCCAGCAAGCACGAGTCCGATGAAATTTTACGATACCTATCGGCGATACTTAACGCTCATAAGCAAAACGGTTGAACAACAATTTTCGAGGTCGAGGGCGGTTTGTCTTTCTCAACGTGACGCCGCCAACCGATTGAATTTAAACCGTTCAATGTTTCAAGGGGGTCAACATTACTCGCCGATGGAAACAGTTTGCCTCGGCACCCATTTTCCTACGATCTATCTGCGCTGTACCACTTTGACCAGCGATAACAGCCGAATTATCATTGTTAACCAGCTATTAGCGGGTCTGGTGTCATTGCATTAGCGTATCGTCTAGCCCGCATTTATTCAAGCGCTCGTCTCGTCGACCGCGATCTCTCACGCCTGTTTAATTGTCGGAATTAATAAAGCATCGAGGCCACTGCGTTTCTATCGGTTATACGCGATAAATAATCGGAACGTTCGCGCGGTTAAAAATCGACAGAACGGATATGACGCGAAACTAATTGACGTTGATCGCCCACTTCTTTCCTATCGTTAAACCATTCCTTCGCTATTTGGAACGATCTAACGCGATTGTAATGTTTCAAGAATTTCCGCACAACGATGGAATTTATTGCTGTTACTTGTTGGTGTCTTATCGTTTAAAGTCGCATTTCCTCGTATATTATTAATAGACTCGGATATTTATGTATTTATGGAAACCTGTAAAAATGCAAACATGATACAAGATATTCCAAAGTATAAAATATTGAAACAGTAGTAGTCGTTGTAATATTTAATACGTGGAAAATATCTCTGTCGAGTTTCTATTTATTTCTTTAGCAGAGTTTATAAAGGTATAATTTGCACGAATATCTCTTACCTAGACATTAGAAACTACTTTTTGTTAAATAACGCACACGTATGTTCTCAATTTTTACTCTAGGCTCTCAGTAGACTCAGTCTGCTGGGAAAGTGTTGCTTCAGATAATCATTGTATTTCTTTTAGGTTGCAATTGATTTTAAGACTATAGAAGTTGCAGTTGCAGTTGATCTGTTGAATTTAATTAATTCTATCTTGCAATGTATTTTCATGACTTGAACAAGTAGGATGAATTTTCTATTTTTTTTTTTCTTTTTTTAAGTAAATGCAGAACGATATTTTATGAAAACTAGCAATTACACTTCTAGAAAAGGCATCGATGAATAGATATGTTTCATGAATAGATATCCTATTCATTATCGTAATTTACATCCACCTCGTGATTATATGAAACGACGGATAACCGCACAGGTAACCATAAAACCATAGAAGCGTAACGAATGACAAGATTTATATTCGCTTTATAATCCGTTATATTGACTTTATAATCCTGTGTTACTCTATTTAAATGCATATTAGTGCATATACAGGGTGTCGATAAAATTCTCTATTTAATGGTTTAAGCTCAAATATACTCTTTGTTCTTCAATTTGTATTTACTTCACTCCGACTATAGATACGTGTACTTGTACTATGTATACTTTCTCTACTGCAATTTCAAATTTGTTAATCACTGTTCAAATCATTTGTCGTATTAATTATCAAATATCATCGTTAAATTTTAATTATCAAATTATCAATAGACTGCGGATTTTTATGCATTTATAAAAAAAAATTGAAATTGAAAATTTACACAAATTGCACGTAATACGAAAAAATATATATAATGTGTCCAAAGCGTACAGTTCTCTTAATGTTTGGTAAGAAAAACAATTTCCCACGGAGTTTATACTTTTTCAATTGTACTCCGAAAAATACGAATTTGCATGAAAACTCGCAATCTTCTGATCATCGATGGCATCTCCGCAATTTTTCCAGGTTCCTTCTGCTTCGAGCAAAAAGCAGAAGCGACGCGAGCTTCGTTACGGTGGGTTCTCTCGACACGAACTCGAGCGTAGCAATCGAAAACCGGGATTGTTCCGCTCAGTTTGCTGGTAAACAGAATCATTATGTCATCTACAACTGGTTAGCGTGATAACGACACCGTCAGCATGTTCCTTCGTTCACGTATCGGCCTCTCTCTTCTCACGTGTAAATGATTTTCGTGATCGTATCGGTTAATAGGATTCGTCGATGTCGGTCAACGATTTCCGCCACGTGAAAATCGTGTCTTTCCACGCCGTAAATCGTTCTGCGTTTCTTCTCGCTGATCCTCCAGGGAACACAGAATCGTTCTGTGAAATATAGAAGCCGGGAACCGAATCGAGTGATCGATACGTTTCTGTTAAAGATCATCTGGTTGCTTTCACGAAATTCATCGTGTAGAGAGTACACGGAACAAGAATCGAGTAATTTTTCTGGATCTCCGATCTTCGTTCTCGTTTACTCGAATCGTTGCTCGTTATCGCTTGATTAACGCTCACAACTACGAACGATTAAAATACGAATGTTGTGTGAAAGCAATGGAAATAAACAAATAGTTCAAGGCAAAATTTTTATAAAGAATAGTTCAAAATCTGCGAAATGCGCCTTTGTAAATATACGAAATTACCATGAAAAAACACATGTTGCTCGTCTTGATCATTCTACTAGTTCTAGCGTTAAGGAGTTAGTTTATAACGAATTGTCAGATCGTTTTCTACTCTCGAAGGAAAGAATACTACAGGAATGATGAAAACTTGGCATAGACAAGAAATATAATGTTGCAATGAAACTATTCGTTAACACTAAACCTACCGGCGCGGTCAAATTGACCATATTTCATCACAAATTTAACCATATTTAAACTTTATAACATCGCTTTGTAATTACTGACTTTTCTTAAAACACGCATACAATATATTTTTCGGCTTTTAATTTTAGTTTGCTCTTTTATTTGAGAAAAATTTGTATTCTGACTTGCCTACCGTGAGCGATCATTTTGACCGCCCGACAAAATATGTTAGTTATTCTTTAAAAAAATGAAATCAGTACAAAGAAAAGGCTATCTCAAGGTCAGATGACAAACAAAATCAGTAATAACAAATAAAAGCAGTAATCTTGTCATAAAACAATCCATCCCTCGATCAAGATAGCCACCAGCTGTCAAGACATATCAACTCAGGCCCATAATAATCCTAAGGAACCGCGACAAAATTTAGCATTTTTTACAGTCCATTGTTACAAACATTTTAAAAGTCGAGAAGTTTCTTAGGATTATTGCTGATTGCTATAAAACACGGGAAAAGCTTTCCCAACTCCATTCTCGTGTAACCGTTGGTGGAGAACGGTCAATACTCATCAATATTTTCGTATAAATATCGCCGTCACAGATCATATTTTTACTTGCTATTGTCTTTTCGACTAGAATACATCTCGGTTTGTTAGTCAATTAGTCGACATCTAAACTTGTGATCTCTAAAACTCATACAGAAAGCATCTCAGAGCGTTTTGTGTAAAGTTGTTATANAAAGGAAAAGTAAAGCATATCGAATATGACAATAATTTTGTATTTCGTACATGGTATTATTCTGTGATAAATATTTACCCTAGAAATGTCAAGACTTTTCAAAAAATAAAATTATAAAAAGAAAATAACGGACATAGAAGAAGACTGTTCAGTGTGCGATGAACAAGAAACTCCAGCAACTGAAAACGGCATGGAGACACGTGAAAAGCTATTTACAACCGAATCACAGTTGAATATTATAAATAAGCATTTACATAAGGGCAAAAAGGAAAGAAATTATCGTTGGCAGCAGAGAGTGAAACTGGGCTCGATGGAACAGTGTGGAAAGAAATAGATGCAAGTACCAAACCTGGCAGAACATCAATTCATAATAATTTTAGGGACATGCTAAACGACGAAATTTTATGAAAGTTCATCATTTTATGTACATTTAGTTACAAATTAACCATTATCAAAGTTAAATCATAAAAACTATTACTTCTTTAATCACCGGTCATTTTGACAGCATACGATAGGGATAGGTATACACGAAGTGTCGATAGGTTTAGTGTTAAGACGATAAAGATTACTATTTTATATATATACATCTATATTTCTCTATTTTTCCAAGGAAGAGTTCTTTAATTAAAAGCGAAGAGAGTAGAAAATAGTAAGAGTCGATGCTTCTAATTTTTAATAGAACGCGTTCGTAGAAACGGCTGCGTTCTATGAACGCCGCCACATCACGTAGAATTAATTCTCCAATTGGCTAGATCCATCTATGAGTCTGTCTACGAGCCTACAAGTATCTCTCGATCGACTATGCGAACGATTATTTGCGAGCGAGTCAAAGATCAAAGCCAGAAGCGATTAACAGCTGGGATTCTTCGACCACGACCCATGCTCTCGTGAAATTCGAACGATTTACAAATCTCTGTTCTCTTCCTTCCCCTCTCTGTCTTTCTTCCTTTTTTTTTTTCTTCTATGTTGCTCTTGTATTATAAACTATGAACTATAAACCGATGGATTTCACTGGATTACGAACTATGAAACAAAACGATAGGAGATCAAACTACGAGGTCGCCGACGAGTTAGAAAAATCGGAGAACGCGAGAACGACCTGCCTTTGTATCTGACGGGGATATTCCTCGAATAACAAGATCGTGTTTACGCGCGATCAGCGACGAACTCAAGGAGGAAGCGTCGTCGCGACCATGATAAAAAGGAGAATCGTATTTTAAAATAGGAGTACACGAGTTTAGATACTTGTTGTATACGGCCGGTCGTTATCGACGCTCACAGAAACACGGAGTGGCAGCATGAATCGTGGCGGCACCGATCGTTCATCCACGGATCCCACATTTCGCAAGCCAATAAGACAAATTTAGAATTAGACGTACATAGATCGCAAGGAATTTCTTGGTAATTTTATCGATGGCATACTTGTAGGCGGTGTCGATAGACGACTATTTCAGGCTTCGAACGTACGTTTTACAATTTCATCTGGTCTATCGCAATGCATATTTGAAGAAGGAAATACGAATAAAAAGCGAGATTAGAACGAGTGGTAATCTGAAAGAGAGACGCGATCACACATTTTGACATACTTATTGATAGCATAAACGCGCGTCGATAAACGTTCTATGTTTCACAATACGACCCCGTGTATCGTAATATATTTTTCAAAATTTATAACAAATCAACTCGTGGAACAGAGTAATTTGTTCGTTTCGCAGATGAACATTAATCTTCTACTTGTGCAATGAAACCCACACACCGACAGAAAACGAAGATTATCCTTTTCGTATACAGATTAACACTAAACCTACCGGCGCGGTCAAATTGGCCGCTCTCGGAACTTCTACACAAATTTAACCATATTTAAACTTTATCATATCGCTTCATAATTACTGATTTTTCTTAAAACACGCATACAATATATTTTTCGGCATTTAATTTTAGTTTGCTCTTTTATTTTCTGAGAAAAATTTGCACTCTGCCTTGCTTACCGTGAGCGATCATTTTGACCGCCCGACAAAATATGTTAGTTATTCTTTAAAAAAATGAAATCAGTACAAAGAAAAGGCTATCTCAAGGTCAGATGACAAACAAAATCAGTAATAACAAATAAAAGCAGTAATCTTGTCATAAAACAATCCATCCCTCGATCAAGATAGCCAGCAGCTGTCAAGACATATAACTCAGGCCCATAATAATCCTAAGGAACCGCGACAAAATTTAGCATTTTTTACAGTCCATTGTTACAAACATTTTAAAAGTCGAGAAGTTTCTTAGGATTATTGCTGTACTCATCAATATTTTCGTATAACTATCGCCGTCACAGATCATATTTTTGACTAGAATACATCTCGGTTTGTTGACCAAAAAACTATTATTTCTTTAATCACCGGTCATTTTGACTGTACACGATAGGAATAGGTATATACAAAGTGTCGGTAGGTTTAGTGTTAACTCTATCCTTCTTTCCAACGAACCAACAACAATAGCGATTCCAAACGTTTGATCTGTAGTGTATCTTCATTAAGAGAGCAAATAATTCGCATCAAACGATTCATCGAATCGTGTCAACGGTTCTCTTCATCCATTCTCTTCAACCAGAGAACAATGCTGTATTACGCGTGGTTGGTATTTCCCTTTAAATCGAAATCCCTCGGATCTCGTCAGATGTTTAGTCAGACTGTTTGCAAGGAATCGTCATCGTTTAATCGCGTCCATTCTACACATCGTCTACGATGGTATGTCAAACTTGTTGTGTACGCCAACGTGCACCTGATTTCGAAGCGTTTAGTACCACGTTGCGTTCCTCTGTGCCTGGCCTCCGTGCGACAGATTGCCGCACGTCACCTTACATCATTGCCATCGTGTTCGTCGTAATAATGCCATTACACTACGATACCAGCCGTCCTCGGTTAGACGATCGATTATTCTAATTGCGTTAATAACCGTGGACAACCGTTTATTGGCAGACACGGCCAATGCTAGCCGGAAACAGCCGTCCACTGCTGCGAATCCGCGTGATTTCGCTTCCGATCCTCTTGTGATTAATCGTTTTTAGGGTATCGGAGGATGGATGGAACGTTCGATGAGAGGATACTGATCGATTGCTCGCATTCTTTCGTTTTTGTTTTTTCTTTTTTTTCTTTTTTTTTCTCCTGTGGTTCTACGGTCAAGTTTATTTATTGGGTCTAACGACGCGAGCTACTTTTTTGTTGCGTTTAATTTAAAAGCAGAGAGAAAACGTATCATGGGAACAGGTTTACGGTGGATTTTATCCTGGGTTCGATTCTACGAGTTAAGTTTTTCGGTAATCTTAGACTTAAGGAGAGAAAAAGAAACTACTATAGGTCTATGGTTAATTTTATTTTGGGTTTAATGGAGCGAGTAACTTTTTAGCAGTTTTTTGTGCAACGAGAGAGAAAGAGGGAAGATAGTGAAGAAATACAGATAGAATAGTTTATTAATTATCGAAGGAAATGGTTGCAATTGAGGAAAATGAGAGAATAAGATGGACGGTTTAAAATAGAATACGCTATCTTTGTAACTAGAACGATACACAGAGTTGCACAATTTTTTTAACTATCGGCTAATCAGACGATTAGTTATCCTGTATAAAAAAGAACTATTAAAGTAGAAGAACGATTGAAATAAACAATTTCCGATAAGAACAACATTTTAAGATAAGCGCTAAAATAGCTACGTATAAAAGAACCTTAAAAAATGTCTCTAGTATCATTGCATCGACATTAGCGTGGCATCGATACTCTTGGTAGTATCAATTGTTAAATAATAGACGCAAAATTCCACCTTATGTAAAAATTTCAGAATTACGAATAGACTGAAGCATTTTCCCCCAAAATCGTGAGTCATCGAGAAAGATCTAATTTGTCGTTTTATCGCGGTAGGTCGGTTTCTCGTTGTGCGGTTGCACGCCTCGCTAATTGTTTATACTCGAATGGTCGTCCGATATAAATTGCATCGCGTCCAGACGTATTTTTAATGGTTCGTGGGCGCGTGTATAAATAGTATACCGTGCCGATAACCCGTTCTTTCTTTCTCTATCTCACTCTCTTCCTCTCATTCCTCAACTTGCCACGATCGAACGTTTCTGCTCGCGTTCTGATCGCACTGCCGTGACCCTAGTATTTACTACTCTCTCGTTGCTACTATTGCGTTTACTACAAATCTTGTTGCTATTACCGGGTTACTTCTTAATCCACCACCAAACCAATTTTTCTTCCAACCACGAACGTACTAATGAAATAATACAAGTTACGACATTCTTACGTTTGGAGAAAGCAAGAAGCTGAGCATAATTTGAAAAGTAACGATAGACAATGTTACAGATTATAGTACACTGTAATTGCAATTTGAAAAAATCGGTCGAGTTCCATTGTTTTCGTTGAAACTCACACGGGCTGTGATACCCTTAATTTCTTTTAAAGGAACGCGGTAAATATAATTTAAAAAATGGAATAGTTAGATCTCTGTTTCAGTTTACTGCAGATCTTATTGCTATTATCGGGTTACTTCTTAACCCGCCACCGAACTAATTTTTCTTCCAACCACGAACGTACTAATAAAATAATAAAAGTTACGACACTCTTTCGTTTGGAGAAAGCAAGAAGCTGAGCATAATTTGAAAAGTAACGATAGACAATGCTACAGATTATAGTACACTGTAATTGCAATTTGAAAAAAGTTGGTCGAGTTCCATTGTTTTCGTTGAAACTCACACGGGTTGTGATACCCTTAATTTCTTTTAAAAGAACGCAGTAAATATAATTTAAAAAATGGAATATTTGGATCTTTGTTTCAGCACTCTTTTCTGGTTTTTGCTTGTTAAGGAAGTGGTATTTGACGAAGAGTATTTTTATGAGTTTCGCTGTGAAGACTATTAATTAACCAGTTAGCTGCTGAGATCTCTTTGAAAAACGTGTGCCTAAAATGTGTGGCAAAAAGCAAGCCATGACAAGTATACTCGTCAAGCATGGAATATGCCTGGCTCTTATAATATAAAATTAAGTTGTAACGAAATGACTGTTTTATTTTTTCATTTTATTATTCACAGGGCTCGTCATAACGCAAAATATTGTCATTTCTTCATAAAAAGCGTACTCGTTAAAAACAGAGCTAACTGGTCAGAGAAGGCTATTTGCATTCTACATAGAGTGCAACTTTTTCTTCTTTCATGGTTAAAGGAATAATATTTTATATGACAGATAAGGAAATATCTTATAATAATATCGACGGAGTAATTGGCTAGAGCAATGAATATTAATTTACACAGAATGCTACTCAGTTTTAAAGATTTCATCGTCACTTTCTAATTACAATATTCTTCCAACCCCAAACCTCGTACTATTTTCGTACAAAAATTTCCTTCGCTCTCTTCGTGTCCAAAATCGACCTCATAAATATCTCCACATATTTTGAACACCCTATACGCTTCCTTTAACAATATCATCGAACCATCAAAGAAAATAATCTGTAGAGTGAAATGTTCTATACTACCAAGTAATGATCCACATCAAACGATCCAAGACCTCATCCTTATTACAAAACGAATCGTCGACCTAGTTCTTAACTGTTCTAAATGCATTTTTTAAAAACGTAGAATTAACCAACCCACATGTGTCTCGTTGTTACAAAGATTACAAATTCTCTATAATAGGATGAAAATTCTACTTGGAAAGCATGAAATATTCAGCAAGTATCCTTCACAGAGTCCTAACTTCACACAATGCTGTTAAACCTCGCAAACTTTAAACTCAGTTCTCTCGGTTTACAAACTAGTGGAAGTAGAATAGTTAAAAATTAGGGCAACAGAATGTTACACGCGTAAGACTCCTTTCTCTAATTGGAAACAATCGGAATATATTATCGATTGCTCCAAGAGCAAAACACCGGCTACATAGCACGATATCTGAGAATCTCAGCGAAGGTTCTTAATCGTCTCGTAAATGAATATTCTATCGCCGCGAAAACAACTCGCTACTACGTCTAATGTCTTTCTATTTCTTTCCACTAAACTGATATCAAATGGAAGACGAAAGAGGTGGCGACGACAGAGCGAAACAGAGAATAAATTGCTAGCTGATTGAACGCGAAAGCTGGGGCAAGCGTTGAAAGAAATTTTCAAATTGCCACTGGTCTCACGCTGAATGAAAAGTAAATTGGATCAGCGTTCCTCCGAGGGCCGCAGCGGCCGTCATTTAATAGAAATGCAGCATGGAGGAGGTTAAGGAACACCAACTTTTCCACGAGTTCTTATCGAGCACATTTTTAATCGGGCCTCGTGTACGGCATTCTGTGCCGAGCTTGTCAGTTTGGGGTCAGAAAAATATTCCCAGCGTCTCGGTAAGGTTACCGAGCGTCGCGAGCGGATTTTTCTTTCTTCCCTTACGCTACTTTCAGTCCCCTGAGACGTCGCCGCTTCCTTCGTCACTTCTCCCCGTGATTTGCATTTTCTATACGTGCCAGTGTGTTTGCAAATTCTGACGATTTTAGTGGATTTTTGTTGACATGATTTTAATTTTTTTTTTTTTTTTTTTGAAAGTGACGTTCATTAAGCGTTTTTAATAAAATGGTAATATTAGAGTTATTTCTTGAAAGATTGGGGAGTGAAATAGGAAACCTTTAAATATTCCTTGAAAAATCGCGGAGTGAAGTAATAAATTTTCCTGGTTACTTCCATTTTTTTAACAATAGAAATAATAGAAATGGAAATAATAGTAGAAATATTCTTTGAAGAATTAGCTGTAAAAAGCGATATTAAAATGTTTTTTGAATGGAATACAAAGTGTCGGATGATTGGAATCAGTCAACCAGATCGCAATTTCAATACCCAAAACAAGAGGTAAAACCTTGCAAAGCCAACTTTCATTTTAATTGTAAATCAATGAAATTACAGAAAGTCTTCTTACCCGAAAGTCGCTCAAGCTGAGAAGAACCCTCCAGAATAAATCTCGCGATTAATTAACTCTCTGCACATCGACGTTCTTCCGCGTCTCGCGTACGTGTCGATGTCCACGTTCGAAACAGAAACGATCACTACCCGATCACTCAACAGTTCCACGAAAACACGGTATCTCGACGTTCGTACGATCACGACACGTATAACTCCAAATAATACTAGCTTATGGTAAACTTGAAGCAATTGAATGATAGCCAAGAGCAGAAGCAGAATTTGATATTTTCAATGGTTTTTAATATCGAATTTAACAAAAAGTGATATTAAATATTAAATATGAAATTTAATATTAAATACAACAGAGATTAATATTAAATATTAGATATTATAAATTTAATATTAAATACAAGAAAAATTTATATTAAATACAAGGAACTGATTACTACGATAATCCCAAATTAGACGAGTTTCACGGTATAGTCAAAGGATAAGTTTGATATTGGATTATTTAATATTAAATACAAGGAATAAATATGGTTTATATGGATTTTGAGTGGACGAGCAACTAATTATAGGGAACGTAGGAAGTGGAAGGATGGGAAAAACACGTCGCAGGAATCGAAGAGATTCGAGAGGAAACGTCGAACGTCCACGCTGACGTCGAGCGTACTACTACGCGGTTCCACTCACGATATGCCAGTCGAAAGAGATTAGAACAGCTGGTTCCAGGTCCCTACCACGAGTTTCTCCTAACTGCATCATGTCATTCGCGATGCCATCGAAAATGGTGAATCATTGTGATCTTCTTATTCGATCGACCGGACCGATCGCTCTATCGATGAAGCGGATAATTTTCTCTGAGCTTAAAAGCAATTTACTTCTCTTCCCTGTTGGGAGATCCTATTTTCGTGAGAGACTTTGAACACAGATTTTTGCTTTTCTTGTCAGACCAGGGCATTCCAATGTTTATTTGTAAATTATTAGATTCATTAATTCGGAGATAGAGGATCGTACAGCGTGATAGGAATATTGCTGATCGTTTCAGAATTTTGTCAGATTTTTTGAAAGGCTGGAATAGTAAAAAAGGGGTGGGGTTTGGTGTAGATTATTAATCTTAGTTTTGAATCTGTATTTTCATGGAAAAGTAATAATTAAAATGTAGATGTATGATAATACGATGATACAAAGTATGTATTATTTTTCATGATTATCAAAGCTGTGTATAGCGGAGTATTATAGACGATAAAATTGATTTCGATGTATTAATCGGTGTATATGCATTTTAATTATTACGTTATTTATTACTTTATTAATTAAGTGCGTTATTCGATGTGCACGAATACAGCAAGCTTGTTATTACTACAGAAAGGTGCAAAATTATATATTTCATATGAAAAGTACCAATTTTGTAACTTTTCGATGTTAATTAAGTATCTTTTATTTCCCTTGATTATCGATTTATCATTTCTCTTATACGATTACTTCTCAACAGAGAAAGTAGTAGAAAGTGACTGAGCTTGTTACAATTATTTCTGAATAAACGCGATGAAAGTTAATATCTGGTAAATCATTAAGAGTATAAGTTTCGATTAGAATTAATCATTTTTATCGATAATATGTAACACGATAAATCAATAATGTTTCAGTCATAAACAGAATGCTTGTCGTCGTGATGTCAGTGAAATTAAAAATCCTCCGCTAACGTAATCGTCTGTATATTAATTCCTTTAATAGTTACTCGGACTCGGAGTTATAAATACGCTGAATATATAAAAATTCGATAAACGCACGTAGTAAGGAAATTGCAGTCGGTTTCAGCGTACAGTAGAAACCAATGAAACGAAACTTTCGTGTCGACACGATGACGACAAATTTCTGCAATATCGTATCGAAATATTAATAAACAGAAAATGAAAAAGAAAAGGAAAAACGAGAGTAACAGCGAAAAAATGCGCACACGAGCTGCTTTCTATCGTACTGATGACCTAAAGGTCGATCCAGTCGACCACCATTGATTTTATCTGAGGTCAAGAGACAGCATGAGTGTTCTACCGTAATACTTCTACGTAATCAAAGATCGTCGTTTTTCCAGATAAATAATACACGAATCAACAACAATCACGTTCGATAGGCAGGTAGAATCAAAAGGAACGTGTCTCTTTAGCTTGAAATTAAACGTTGTTCCTACATGAAGAACCTGCATAAATCGTATACGCCTTAAGTATCGTTTTATATGGCTCCTGATGTAATCGAGTAAGAATATATGTATTTATAGTCTGTAGTTCTAAATGAAATAGCAATTTGTATCTGATAAAAATAAAAATATATTGTAAAAATGAGAATTTTGTATAGCGAGAACATTTCCATCGTATTTTTTTCAGTTGAACTTTTTTTATCGATATGTATGAAATTATATTTCGTAATACAGTATTTCGATACAAGCTCTTATACTTTTTCACGAGGAGCACGAAAAATACGTATTCTAATTCGTTTCATTTTTATTTTGCCTAACGACTGTCGGAAAACGTAGATAAAAGATGACAGAAATTGAAAAATGTCCCTGTACCGGAGAAACGTTTGTTCGAAACGAGTTGAAAAACTTATACAGACGATGAAATCTAGACGAATTAAAAAACTCAATCATAGATGATGAAATTTGTATAAAAGATAAATATCTATCTAATATTTAAATTACAGGAAGATAAACGTCAATCTATTAATCACAAAAATAGCCATTATCAGGTTTTCTAGCTCTGCCGCTGTACAAGAGGTCATCTTAGCTTAGAAAAACTAATCGAGGAAAACTTAACTTTACGAGCTTCTTCTTATAAACAAACGTGTCTATTTTCAGAAATAAAAATATATTAGAAGCGCGAACTTCTCGTGGCAAAATCTCGCAGGGTAATCGAAGCTGCTTTCAAGTACTTGGCACGTGATCGGTGAGCAATGCACGTGCAGTCAGCACGTGATCGCGAATGTAAAAGCTCGGTACACGTGCGTCAAACACATACACATCATACCAGAAAAAGACGAAATTTCGACTATACTCGGGCAAATTAGCGATGCGTGATCGTGATTAATCAACGCACACAGGACTCGTGAATTATTAGCCGCGTCATGAGCCCTCGTCATCCGGCAGAAATTACACAAACTTCCAGCGACTTCCTTTTTTTTCCTCCATTAGGGTCACTTTCAGGCTTCAGACATCACAGTTAAAAAATGAACGGAAGCTTTTGTGCGTTGTTTCTGTTGTGATGTAGATCGATATTTTTGTTTATTAATTTGTAACTGTGTACGATCAAATCTCCAGTTGAGTTAGTGAACGCAAATACGATTTCCCCTGTAAGGTAAGATGCACATATACATATTTCCATTGTTCTTACGGAAATAATGGAAACAAATCTATTTCGGAGACAAAAATCCTGTTTGTTCCGATCGAAGCGATTGTTTGAAGAAGATACGAATGGATTTTACCGGAGGCTAAGGCGATACTCCTCGAACTCTTGGACGAAAAGCCATTGTTTCGATATGGCGAATATAGGAGCTTTAACGTTTGTTGCTGATCGTAAATGTTTTCATGCTTGTTATTAATAATTATAAATGAAAAGTATTTCTAACATTTTATTCCACTTGCTGATAGATTTATTCAACGAAATTATGTGTTATTACATAATTTAAATATTGTGTTATTGCATATTAAATTATGTATATTATATGAAATTATATGAAATTGCGTGTGATTTTCTTTTAAATTGGTAATTTTGACTTACGTCGCTTTTTAAGGAATAATAAACACTTCTATAAATAATTTCTATATAATAATATTATTATTATTATTATTATTTATATATAGGAAATCTGAAACAATTCAGAGAACAAATATATGGACGAGGAAGAACGAAGATGGCGAATTAAACGAAGCGCCTAATAAACTGATTAACCTACGAATCAAACTCCTTAGCCCGTTGCTTATTGATATTAATGATCAGCCTTCAAACACGTGCGCATCGATTGTTCAAATTGTATCGAGATCTATTCGAACTTATCAGGTCATCTATTAGAACACTTGCTCGGAAACTATGTTTAATTAACTGCTCTTCTCTCGCGCCTAAGCTATAATATCTTTATAATTCGCAACATTAATACCTAGAAAGTTCCTCGTAGAGACTCTCGTTGATTAATCATCCTCTATTGCATTACCCTTATTCGTTTTAAAATTGGAAACTTTCCAAGGGAAACGTTCGCAAACGCGACAAACGAAACGACTTCTTCCTCGTTGCGTTTACGACTTTTCACCCATAATTATGTTGAGTTATTCTTCTGGAATGGTAGCAAGTTTCTGAATTTGACAATTATTTTCTCAAATGACGAAAAAATGTGTTACTAAGGGAACATTTACAAATAATTCACGACGACCTATATTTCAGTTTAATAATAATCTTTCGCATTGGTTGAAAGGGTTGAGGAAGAAAGTACATATTTAATTATTATCCTCGAATCTTTTACGTTTACGAAGTAAGACAGTAAGCATACGTTTGATAAATAATTGTTGAGCGACAATATACGCACATAGAAGTAAATTAAGTAAATTTATACAAAATGACAGAACAACATAAATTAGTACAAAATGTTGTATTAAATATTACAAATTTGAAGCTTATAGAAAATTTCTGAAAGATCTGTAGTTATTATAAATTTAAATATCACGTCAACTATTTCCTCTTTGCAGGATACAATATCGCAATCTTAATTTTATACAAAGCAGCATTTTTGTATCACGCTTGATTAACAACCCCTAGTCAACTTAATGTTTGACTACTGGATATTATCATTATTATTATTATTCACAGGTATACAGCCCTTTAATATACAACTCCGTTACAAATTGTAAAGTTAAATAATACAAACCTATGGCTGACAATGTTCTATTAATACGCTTGATTAACAACCCCTGGTCAACTTAATGTTTGACTACTGGATATTATCATTATTATTATTATTCACAGGTATACAGCCCTTTAGTATACAACTCCGTTACAAATTGCAACGTTAAATAATACAAACCTATGGGTGACAATGTTCTATTAATATTATACCTGAAGAAGGATTGTGAACAGGAAAAATCCTTTACCATTACGCGGTTAAATTGGCTACTATATTTAACACTAGAACTACCACACCAGTCAAATTGACTAGTTTTAAAAGTGTATTAAGTTCTTAATATTTTTAAGTTCCTACTTCATGTTATATCTTTTCCGCAATGATGTAGTGATTTTCGCAACGATAACTAAAAGAATAATATAATGAATTTTATTTTGTTTTTTATGTATTCAAACTGAGAATAATTTTGTATCAAGGCTACTTATACCAATATTAGTTAAAATGACTGGTACTTGACAAAGTGCAAAATGTTCCTGCAATCTGTTTATCGAGCCCCAATTAACCAGTTTCCTCGTTTCGTACAACTTTCCACACGTTTCTCAAATTTTTACTGCATATCATTCGATATAATGATATCAGTTATCAGGAAAATTCCGGATCGATCGCTACATCGCTAGATGCTGACATTAAAAATACCATACCAGTTAAAATGACTGGTTCTACAATTTTATAATTGTGTCAACCCTCGTTTAGGGATGATGGTCCCACATGGATTAATAATACGAAAAATATACTACATAACATGGAATTGCTTCTGCAAGAAAGTAATAAATCAATAAATATAAAAATATTCTATTATTACGTATTTTTTAAAGACCAGTCACTTTCACTGGTTTTGGTAGAAATAGCTTCGTGTTAACTATTGGTAGTTCTAGTGTGAACTGGAGAGGAGACAGCATATCGATGGTGTCATTTAGATGTACCATATCTCATGAAACGGAAAAATCGTCTACTATAGAAAAATCCTACCGGTTTAACTAACTCATCTTAAAAAATGACAAATAATCGACGAACCATGCGAGTCTCGCAGAAAATCAAATTTCCCCAAGACAATTTTATATTCGCTGCTCGATGGGAAATCCGTTTTAAAGCGAATCCCGGATTATGAAAGCCACCGCGGAATACAGCCGCGTTTCCGTAGTCTCCGGTCAATAAATATAATCCAGAAATCGCGTTACCAACCGGTACGCTAATCCGGATAATTAGTTCAATATCAACCCGAGCCAAATTCACCCCACGCGAGCTCACGTCTCTCGCTTTTCCTCGTACAGAATTCGTATTATCGGTTCGATCCTGTCGCGCCGTTTCCTTGTTACCAGTGACGGTTTTTACGAGATTGGCCACCTACGAGCTTCGAATAAAATTCCTGCACTCTGCTTTTCTCCGGTTTCACCCTCATCTTTCCCTTCTGTTGTGTTTTTGCTTCGCATACACGGTGGTCACCTCATCGTTCGTATGACACTTTTATTCGGCGTTTTGCCTTAACTCTTTCGGCTACAATTTTTGTGCCACTTTTATCTCGCTATTCTGCTACCACCAACAACTCCGTACAGCATAAATATCGTAAACTCGAAGTATTTTTAGATGTAAATATTTTTAAACCAGATTTTCTGTCCCATTATTTCACGACTCTGTTGCCTGCGAACAACTGTTCCGTGTACATTTTATACAAATGAATGTTTCCAGGTTATTAGAAATGATCTATATTTCTGGATGTTGCGAAATTAATGCGCTGTTTTTTAAAGTCCTGTAATAGTAAATTACTGTTAAATAACTCTTAATTACTCTGAATTACTCTGAGAAATTATCAGAACATTCTCGACGATCACTCTAACGTAACGTGCATGAAATAAAGTATCTTTGCAGATTTAATAAACAAGAACGAAAGGAACAATAGCGCGTGTATTCTTCGACGGTGGTCGTAAACGCGAAAATAGGAAACAGAACGAGAAAGCTGTTCGCTCGAATGCGTTTCTCTATTACTGGTAGCTTTTATGGGATGTTTTGAATAAAGCTTCTCTTTTTGTTAGTCGAGCCGCGTGTTTCTCCATCCTCGTTTCGTTTACCTCCTGTTTCTGCTACCTCTTTCCTTCCTCTTTTCACGCGTTTCTCTCGTTTTCCGCTCTGTACCGTGTCATTTTCCTTTTTTTTTCATCCCCTCCTTCTTTCCTCATCCTTCTTCTCACCTTTCATCAATCTCGCTTCCCGAATTTCCTTTCATCGGTTTTTTTGTTATCGCGTTACCTTTTCCACATTCCGCCTCCTTTTTCGCCCTCCTTCGTTTCCTTAATCCCCTGTTTCATCCTTTCTCATTCGTACAAACGTTCTCCTTCTCGTCTTCTGTTTGGTTCTCGTTCTCTATCAGTGCCTCTTATCCCGTCATCCCTCTAAAACGAACGTTTACGACCCAGTTCTCGCCGTTTATCCCTCGTTTATCTTTTTCTTCCCCCTCCTGCTTACATCATTTCCTCGCTTTCCAATCCGCTTCTTCTTCGTTCTTTCTTTTATCCTCTTTTTTAATCGATCGTACTTTCTTCCTTTCGCTTGCTGTTTTATTGTGTCCTTGTTTCGTTTCTTCTGCTGCCCCGAATCGAATATCTGCCGATCCAATTCCTGCTGTATTCGTCTCCCCGATTCTTATCCGTTTTCTTTTCGCTCGAAAGCAACATGTTACACGTCGTTGACTTGTTCCGTAGAAAATTACACAACTTTAACGTGCAAATTAGGAGACGCTATTTATTAATCGTCGAAGACTAAAAACACGATCTCTTACTGCCCTTAAGATTTACCAAAAGCTAGCAAAACGAGGGACACCGAGCAAAACAGCCAATAACACATCAGAAGAGAAGGAGTTGCAAATAGTTTGGACCGTTCAGGTGCGCCTAACCACCAAAGTCTCCGACACTGCGTCCTTGGCAAAATACCAACGTTCCCCCACAACGTGTACATCCGCGTCAGGTTATCCGGATTATCAAGAAATAATGGTAACCTGCCCCTTTCTCGAGAGGAGGGATGGATGATACGAAAGGGTAGTTGCATCTCGTTCCGGGCAGCGGCACCAACGACGACCCGGCATTAATAGCGCAATAATGCTGCACCAGCTAAGCCTTACGGTCTAAAAAGAAACTAAGTCGGCGTCTGGCTTGGCTAGCAGTCAAATGGCACCCGAGCGCGCCACAATTCCTGCGAACTTTATTCCGGTCGGGTCTCTTGATTTCGAGCGGCTTTCCTCGTTCGTGTTCCAACCAAAGGAAGTCTAATCGTTTTTCCACCTGGGGCCCGTGGTGAACGTACATATTGCCTGCTATGCGAATTTTATTTT
This sequence comes from Bombus soroeensis, assembly GCA_014737365.1. Classification (NCBI taxonomy): domain Eukaryota; kingdom Metazoa; phylum Arthropoda; class Insecta; order Hymenoptera; family Apidae; genus Bombus; species Bombus soroeensis. The sequence continues at coordinate 94,226 of JACXIL010000205.1, forward strand.
ATATATATATGTATCTCGTTCTGAAAGCTGCAATAGATTGAAATATACACCGCACCATTACATTTAACGTTCGCGAAATATTATATTGCGTTTGCGAATTTCCCTCTGGCAATATTATTCTTGCTACTCTCGTTGTCGAGAATTTTCTGGCCCATGAAATTCATCTTATTTTAATCACGTTCAAAAATTTGGTAAAACGTCACCGATCAACACCGTGTCGTGGTTGAAAACATCTTCTAATTCCCAATGTAACTAGCGTAACGAATGGTTAGACTATTTCTGCTAACTTATATTTTTATATATATATGTCGGAGATGAAAGGACACCGGAGCCTTCCCTTTGCAATTCTGGGAAAATCCCCTAATACTTTAGCCTAGATTCTACCATAGCCGTAACTAAATAATTGTCTGCGATTCAATCTGAATGTATTTTTCGAGATTCGTGATAGTGAGCTTGGACTCGAGGCGACAACCAGTCGCCGAACGTGTCCGCAGTCACGGGATGTTTTATCTAACAAAAGTATGGAATAATTGTATAGCTCCCCTTAAAAGAAATAATTGTAGGGGCACACGACAGTAAACATTCCAACGGTTTCTGTCTCGTGGCTCGCCACGCGCAGACCCTACACTTCGGGTCGGATGATTACCAGATGTCGATGCATCTTCATAGTACATGTTCAGCTAGCCTGAGGACCCGCTATAAATCTGAGAATTTAGTTAACTAAGGTCCTTCAAGCGGACAAACAGCCTTTGTCCTAACTAGGGGAAGATACAGGAAATATGTTTTCTCAGGAACGACTCTACCCGCTAGCAACTTTTTCTCCAGGGCGGCTAGCATCCTTTTCTAACCACCAACATAGAAATTAGCCAATTAACGGCAACGTCCATTTCCCTCACTTTCCGAACGAAGGCTTTTCTCGACGAATCCAATGATCTCGTGTCCTTAGACACACCCCATCATAGTTTTCCTCTGCAGCATCATTGCGACGGAAAGAATCATTCTCGTACGATCTTATTAACGAGTCACACAGAATCTTTGCAATCGAGTGAACACTCCACAAGGAGTCCGATTTAGACTTTGGAGAAAGGTACCTTTGCCATCCCGTGGACCACGGATTCGTTATCGATCCTAAGACCATTGTCGTTAGTGTCTAATCACTGTGGTTATTTGTCATATCCATATTGGTATCAATGGGCATTATCACTATCGCAACAACGATGGCTAACTCAAGTGAAGACTCGTTACACGCCCCTACACCTAATCATAACGTGAACCCGACATATATATATACATATAATATTAATAATGTAAAACATGGAACTTAAGTGGAAGATTGCTTTATCTAGTAAATATGGTGTTACGTCGGCTGACTCTCTGCCTGACCCAGGCCACACACCGCGGGCAAGATGACAGACAGATGACCACGCATCCTCACTGCATACCCTCAATAGCCTCAAGACCCACCATAGATCTTGTTAATTCCGTAGTTAAGGTCCTTAGGACCAAATAAGCGTCTTTGTTTCTTTTATCCTATTGTCCACTACGGGTAGATACGGGAAAGTAGTTTTTCCTCACGTTCCGTTCTTCCTCTCTTGTGGACGGTTAAGACCTTTCCTAGTCCACCAACCTTCTTATTAACCAATCCAAAGCAATGTCTATTATCCTCTCTTTCCTAACAAAAGGATCCTTAACAAATCAGCTCATCTCGTGCGCGAAGCACACCCATCACTAGCTTTCCTCCGCCACAGCATCGTCACTGAACGTCACTTATTCTACATCCTTAGAATAGTCAACAAGTCGCGACAAGTCTCTCTCAAGCTTTAGAACAGTCAAATTCTCTTCCTCGGTTCGCATCCCTCAATCACTCTGTATCTTACATTGTATATAAAGTTGCTGGAAATATATATATTTTATAACCTGTTAACACGGTAATATATCAAAACAATCACCCCTATTATTTTAACGGAAATCAGGGGATCGATCAACTCGTGGTGTCGATTAATATAATCGTAGCGGGAATTTACGACTCCCGTTGACGTAATATCTCGCGAACGCGTCTCCCCGCGATTGATCGAAAATACATATGGTAAAAGGTATACTTTCCATGTTTTATACTTTTTCGCGCATTACAAATTTCTTTTAAATTTCCCATAAATGCGCAAGGATACGCCGTATACTAGTGATACTTATTGCTACATATATTCAAGGTAAAACGTTCGTTCTAACGTTTAGCGAGCATGTGAACAAATATCTATTTAGGAACCACTTCTTTACTTCCATTCATAGAAATATGAAATTCCATAAACATACTTTCGATGTTTTGTACTTTTTCGCGCATTGCAAATTTCTTTTAAATTTCCCATAAATGCGCAAGGATACGCCATATACTAGTGATACTTATTGCTACATATATTCAAGGTAAAACGTTCGTTCTAACGTTTAGCGAGCATGTGAACAAATATCTATTTAGGAACCACTTCTTTACTTCCATTCATAGAAATATGAAATTGCATAAACATGCCGAGATATAAAAGGCACGAGGTCGCGTCACCTGTACTGATATACTACTGGCTGGAAATATAGTCAGGTCGCGATAAGCGATGTAATATATTTCTCCAGCGCGGAAAGTCCGCGTCGCGGGACGGATAAATCGTTCTTCTGCGCGATTTGATGCGGATAAATTATTTCTTTCGGGGAAATCATCGCCGCCGGGGCCATTTCCCGTGATACACTGCACAGATGAATCGGCAACTCGCCCGTATACGTATACGTGATCTATCTCATATACGCGATCGATTTCCTGAAATTAATCAAACATTTAAAAAAAAGGTAGATTCACGTACAACCGGAAATTTGTACGTCAAAGTCCAAAGAAGAATTTTACACGGATATATAGTTTTGCTAAAATCGCGGTCTAACCGATTTTACACTCTTCTTACCGTGCAATACCTGTATATAATTTTTAATTTGCATAGAGAAGAAATTAATTCGAGCGAATACACGATGATTTGCGTGTCCCAGTTTTTCTTGATAAAAAGAGGTCTTTTTATTCCTTGCACTTTTACGTCGCTTTTTCGTGATATCTCTATTTTTACGTTTTCCCATTCTCTCTGTGTTTTCTACTATGTTTTCTCTGTTTCTTTCTTTTGTTTAAGAATATTTCTTACATCTCGCTGAACTTTTATTGATTCTTTCTAAACAGTACACGTATCAGAAGTGTTCCTTGGAATTTTTACATTTTTAGTCGATAAGTTACTTTAATTATTTGATATCTTTACAGATATCAGGTAACGATCAATTTTGCCGAATAGATATACGCGCGTACGTGTTCACCAGAGCAGAAAGCATTAAACGTTACAATTTTATCGCTTATCTCGTAAACTTGTTCAAGTTATTTAACGAGTTTAGCACTTTCATACTTTGCGAGAACGCGAATATCGTTAATCGTTAACGGGACTCTCAATCTTTTTTTTAAACGTAATACCTTTACCTTTCTCCTTTTCTATTCTTTTCATCCCTTTAGGCGAATGAAAAGATCGCGTTGGAATTCCCTCGAGTTTTTTACATTCTCTCAACAGAGAGAAGAATGGATAAAGTGAAGAGGCGCAAGGTGGGAAGTTCGTTTCGCGCGTCACTCGTTAATATGTTAATCTTACGAGCAAAAATCTTATTTTATTGGCCGACGCCAGGCGCGCAAGGCTCTGTCGCAGGCAGAAAACGAAAACGTAAACGATTATTGCGACTTGATAAAAACACGGGATGAATAGGGTGTTGGTGTTTTCAACCCTTCCGTCCCGACAGCTTTTTTGCTCGTTCCAGCTCGCCAATCGCGACGAATAATAACTTTTTGCCTGACATTCTCAAACAGATATTTTCAAATAGGACCGTACATTCATAAATTCTTAATACTCCCATCAGTGAAGATACGCGTTGACTTTAACACTTTTCTGTCACATTTTCTCATCTAACATCATTTTCTAACGACAGTAGAAAAATTTATCTCACGAATTCTAAATAAACAAGCAAAACTATATATCGCTATACATATATTTTTTAGATAAAAACGCAAAAGAAAAAGAAAAATGGAGAAAGAGGAAGGTATTAATTCGATTCATCACGTTTGGATTCTGAGTAAACGAGAAAAGATATTATATTGTCTAGGAGAGAAACAAAAAAAAAATAAAAAGAGCGAAATTTATTCGTTCGTTTAATTTATCTCGTTTGGATTTTAAACTAGTAAGAAACAACCTATGTTGTCGAATAGAAATAAAAGAGAAAAATGGCATCTGACTATCTCTGTTTCTATTCCATGAACTTTTTGTGAATTTCTGCAACGTTCTTGAGAATACTTTTATGAAGAAAGTTGTATGATTTAACGAGTACGTAATCGCTAGAGGCAATTCGCCGATTATCAACGTCCAGTTCGTCTGAATCTCAATTGGCGAGACTCATTTCATTCGAGAAACAAATGAGTAACAACATGAGAATTCGTTGCATCTCGCGTATTTTGGATCGGAGAACAGGAAGTTTTTAGAAGTCGGGAGCAATTGTTACATTTTTATTCGAAATTATTTGTCTTCGTTAATATAAAAAATATTGTCGTCGTGCTTTTTAACAGGTAATTTACATACTGATTCTGATTAATTCATCGTTAATTTGAACACTTTGATAAAATTCATATGTCGTTATAGTGAGAGTGAACAAAAGTATCAGAATATATTATTATTCAGTATATGGTTTTATTCTGGATATCCAGATCAATGTAAGATAGTGTATTAGAAGTTTTCTCCGGAACGAAATAATTCGGAGGAAAATGTAACGTGGGAGATTCTGTTGATACTTCGAATAATTATGTCTTTGGCTGAGTCACGTTTAGAAAAGAAACGATGAGGTAACGTAAGGGGTAGCATTTAGGCGGAACGTCCGAGTAAATTTAGTTCAAAATAAAAGCTAAAAGCAAACGTGAGTAACAAGAAGACTGTTCGAGTTTTGAGTGAAGGAAGTTGATTCATTGGTAAATTTGAAAATTGACTGTAAGGAAACAGATTAAATTGTAAGCAATAACGAGTTTAGGATCTTTCGTTAGACTTGTATCAGCCAATAATTTTTACAAAATTCCATATCGTACGACTGTACATACGTGTTTTACGTGAATTGCTATTGAAATTTATATCATGTGAATTACATAAATAAAGAAGATAAAATAGTATTTTCCTATTATAAAAAGTTTACAAAGAATACGAAAGAACCGTCGTTCATACACGATTAATACACCAATGTTTTCCTTGAGCCATCGAAAATTTGCTTATTCGCTGAAACGGCAGCGCGATTGAAAGATAAAAATTCGAGAACCGTAACAGAGTTAAAAAGCAAAGCACCTTGGATAGGTCGAAATATATGGCAAATAATAATACAACCGTGTGTAGAGGCATTCGTTTGGATTAATTTTAAACACGGAAACCATTTCATAAACATCGAGGCATTAATTAAAACGGTATCAAATAGCCAGAGCAATATCTGGTCGTATTGAATTATACAGGTCACGTCAAAATTCGCGTGAAGTCAGATTAAAATTGAAGAATTGCATTTGTTTGAATCGCATTTAAATGGAAACGCGTCTGGAAAGACCAGCACGGTGAAGTGTTGCGGTCGACAATTTACGAGACCGTTTCAATTAAACTTAAATGTACAGAGTGTTTCAGGAAACGAGGCGAGAAGTGAAATTAAACTTTCAACATTTTGCTAATGGTCAACAGAAACGAGTTGGAACGCAGAGAATATTCTGCATGTAATTTGCCAACAAATTAAAACTTTCAAGTTAACTGGGCTATCCGTTTGAATATTCCACCAAGATACAGGCTTCTCCAGTTTTTCGTAAGTAACCAGATGCGTTGATATTGAATCGTACATTGATCGATGGTCGTCTAAATCAAATAAACTCGAATATATTATGTACATTCTATAGATAACATAATATCTAACTGATTGAAAAAATATTATAAGAATGCCATTGCTACAGTTCGTTTTACAAAAATTGTCATCGATGTTATTTACCGCAAACATATATTTGGTAAAAAATTGATATACTACGTGAACCTATCTTAATCATAATACAATGAATGTTAAATATAGTTACTTAAACACTTGTATCAAATATCTTGTCATTTCTATATACGTTTTCAGATTTGTTTCACACTTTATCGACATAACCATGATAGCCAAGTCACATACCACGCGGTATATACTAATAAAATTTCAAAATGCTTCGTATAATGCACGTAATATATTTGTAAAAGATGTCTACGAATATTCTAATACTTTCGCGAGCTTATGTATATACATATATTTAATTCAATATAATATATTTGACCCATAATGACTCAACCGCGTAAAAAGTTCATAATCGACGCATGCGTAATCGCGTACACGTGTTAAAGAAGCGCGCCAATAGCATAACGTTGCGCGTATGCGTTCAAATGATGACTCGACTCGACCCGACCGGACCCAACACGACTCTATACGATTCGATGCCGCGTAGGCCGACTCGACTCGATTCCACACGACTCGACCCGAGTGAACCGTCATCACACAGCCTTCGCGGTTCACCTAGTCATTTCGTAGTAGCATTCAGTCGCGGACGGGGACGTATAGGCTCGCTCGACTGCGCAGCAAATCCGACCGACCAGTCCGAGACCGGCTGTGACGGACATAATAGGATGAAGGATATCCGCTCGCAGGTGAGTTAGTTGCTCACGACTCCGTTACCTTGTTTCGAACAGAAGTCAAGGTCCGACAGAATGTTCGCGCCATAGCGACCACGTGGAACTTAACCGCTCTTAAATTCTCCGATATTCTGACAATCGCTTCTTATCTTGTCAGTTACATATATTTTTAAAGTCATTTGTCTTCCTGTCAGTCGTTAATTTTTCTATCTTTGCACTTTATCTTGTTTGTATTTCTGTTAGAATTTGTAAGTAAAGAGAAAGTTTGTTAACGTACGATAGTATGCAATGAAATTTATATATTTTGATTAGAAGATAGATATTGTGTTCGTGAAGTGAATGTAATATTTTTGTTGGCTCTTCTTGTGGCTTTGTTCGTGAAACTTGGCAGCTACAACGTAAGATCAGATAAGATCGTATAAATTCAGCTCGTGTTTTTAAACGACTTACCTTGCTTCTTAATAAGCGTTCTACCTTTTTTAGCGTTGAGATTATTCGTTTAAATTCAGTTCGTGTCGCCGACATTTTAAGTACTTTCTCCTTTCCCCACAAATTCAATCTTTATTCCTAAAACGATATCCCATATTTACTAATCAAAATATATCTCAAGAAAGCAAATTTCGTATAATTAATGTAGAAAATTACAATCTCCTCCAAGTTCAACCATCCAATTTTTCTATCGCAAATCAAACTCCCATTCGAGATACCATGGAACGCAAACACGCTGTTCGCCTGTATCAAAAAATTATGCTCGATATCATAAATCGTCTCGACGATACAACAAAGTCTAGAACGAAAGCGACGAAGACTCGGTATTCTCGTTTCGATTGCCTACGAGCATCGAAATATTCTTTGGCTTGTTTACAAGTAGCGGCTGGGTCGTGAAAGAAAAACAAGTAGCAGTCGGCCGATCGCGATCCTTAATCGCCCTATCAAAGGTCACCAGGCCTCGTTCGCCGATCGAACGATCCGGTGTACGATCACGACGCTATATACGGGCTCGCTAAAAGCGAATCCCAACGACACAGTGTCTCTGTCGAAAGGGAAGAGACGACGAAATCAGAGCTGAGAGACCAATGGCCGGTGCCGTCATCGGAGAAGACTGATATAATCGAGCCCGACCTATCGTTTCAGGGAGGTCAGCATCCTCCTACTCTGGACCACGTCCCAAACAAGTCGATATAGAATAACGTTAATCGTTCTTATATACTCGTGAAAGTATTTGAACGCTTGTAAACATTTTTTACGTGTATATTATGTATGTTATAAGAAATGTTTTGAAATTTTATTAGTATTATGAGTCTCGACTATCATAATTATTTTGGTAATGTTGAAACAAATCCGAAAATGTATATAGGAATTACAAGATATTTAATGCAAATAGGATATAGTTAGCAAAGATCACGAAAGGATTTAATAAGAAAAATAAATTCTTTTGTAGATGATTGCACGTTGAAATGAAATTGTTGATATCTACTGAATGATGGTAATATTTAAGTAATTAATGTTTTTAAGACTTTTGTATTATTAACCTTCGTAACTAAGATTTCATTCGATCACAAGAACAAGAAATTATTCATTTGTATACTACACAACGTTATTGATATATCGTCGTAGAATCACTGTTACGCTTAGGCTTTACGCGTATAATTGATCGATTTGAAATATTCCATTGTATCAAATATTTCATTGTATTCAAAATAGTATCAATCTGCGTTACTAGTATTTTTTTTCTGCGCCTATTCAGAGCGCCTGACAGTTGAATAAATTATTTTCATGGAAATACTTCGGAAGAATGATGTATGAAAATGTTACACAAACAATAACGAGTTAAATAATTTGCCTAAATTGTGGTCGTTGTATAATTTATGTCACTGTTATTAACAGAGGACTTTCTAGCGGATTCATCGCAGTGTTTGTTGGTAGAAGTGTTTAAGTAGTTAACTAACTGTTTGTCTTGATAATATTATGATAATATTCAATATTTGTGATACTTGAAACGATCTGTCAATTTATTCAACGTTTTACCAACACACAGTTATTATCTCTGCAATTAATACGCTTGTTAATTACATCATCGTTACTTCTGGCTTTATTTCACTGATGCTCAAAATTCGCAAATCTTGTAAATTATGTCCAAATAATTTTGTACCAAGTTAAAATCGCGTTAGCGCATAATTATTCTTTATAGAAAAATGTAACAAACCATTTTATCACAACTTTATTTTATATAGATAAATCGTACATTATATAGGTACACATAATCATGAATACAAAAATACATCATGATTTAGAGTAGACATGACAGAGGCAGACAAATACGACCACTAGATTGCAGATATTTATGCAAAGTCGTATTTTTTTCAAACACGATTGAAACAACAGAATCTAGACAAAAATTTATTTTACCTAATATCACGATGAGAACTCTACTTTGTAACTCTGCGCATTTTTTTATCTTTAAATTTCCCTTTAAATAAATGCATAAAAATAATTGCATAGTCTAATTATTATATATATATATATATATATATATATATTAGACGTTAATATCGTCATTACCGACGATATAATCGGTCAAACAATTTCCAATCGCTGATCGAGACATATATAAGTCGTATATATAATAATCGGATGCACGTGGTCAACGCTGTGATCCGGCGATCCATTTTTAGATTCCGGTTAAGGTGACGATTAAACGGCCAAGGGAGGCCAACGCGTATTACATCCGTGTTCTTGGACGACAAAACGTCATTCTTGATCCTCCCACGCGATCTCTTGAAACGGAAATACCACGATGACTCTAGCAAAGAGAAAGAGAAGAGCTAATTTCTTTAATGGGATGCCACGCTCGGTTTAAGAGACTTGTTCACATTCAATGTCCTTTTACTAAATACATTAATAATTACCCATGCAATTATTCTTCTCTTTAATGATGCGTTTAATCCTTTATAACAACGGAAGATCATTTATCACACTAATTGTAACATTATCTATGGGAACATGAATTTCCAACGAATAAAAATGTTTCTGAAACATTTATTTAAGTATTTAATTACGAACAGTCTACTTGAAGGTTCGAAAGAAAATTCTTTAAGCTTGTGAAACGGTAATTACGACAATCATGAATCAAGTTACAGAGATTTGTTATACAACTACATAGTGACAATCGAAATAAATTAATGGTACTTAAATTTGATAGGAAATACATCGATCCAACGTATATTGAAATACAGCGATTAACCCCTTAACCTACAACTTCGGGCATAGCCCGTAATACGATGATCGGGCCAAACGTAAATATTACTGGCATAGCCTGTAGTAGATGATCGGACCAAACGTAATTATTACTACTACAAATTACCGATCATCGTACTACACAAGTCGTGTGAATGGCACGAAGGCCGCGCGAGCTTGTTTACGTTTTCGGCTCAAAATTCTCGAACGTAAATCGTAGGTTAAAGAATTAAGGAATCAATAATATTGTGATTCTAATAATCGGTGAATGAATAGTTCGGCGTGAAAATACAAACGTGCCGCATTTCCGCCACGTTGTGCATTTCTAATTGCGACTGAGCGCATCGAGCGGCAATTAAAAGCGACGCGCGCTTTCTACAAAGAAGAAGATTAATACGCGCATTCTCTGCTCTACATACGCCTGTTCGTTAAAACACCTCTTCATCCTCTGCAACGTCTCGTTCAAACGCTTACAAACCCACCGTTTTTTCCTCCGTTTTCTCCTCCTCCTCCCTCGCTAAGATGCAGCCGAAAGCGAAATACTACGTGCATCTTCGTGTGAACTGTAATCGCAAGCAACGATTATTAGAATCACAATATTATCATTGATTCATTAATCGCCGTATTTCAATACACGTTGGATCGATGTATTTCCTATCAAATTTAAGTACCATTAATTTATTTTGATTGTCACTATGTAGTTTTTCGAAAATTCGATTCACAATAGTATTGAAAACGTGAATCTTAAAGAATAACGTTTGCACCGTTGTCTGATCTTTAGAGAATTTATAGAGTTGATCAATGTGAAACTCTTTCCCTGAGCAGTTTATATTTCATCGGTCTCTGATGCATTCGTCGGATAGAAAGTTCGTGGGAACACGAATTCATTGTAATCGTAACTTTAATTGTACGTTATCAAAGTGGTGAATGGTGGACGAAGGGAAAGTTCAGATACAGTCTCTGGCGAAAGAACAACTGGGTCCCGGGGTCTCGACCTTACTTTGGTCTAATGACCACATAAAACGCAGGCTCGAAAGGCTGCACCGTGTCCATTCACGAAGAAGAATGAACGCCTACGCGCGCGCCTTTCTATTCTGGGCCGGACGAATCATGTTCATTCGTCTGATTCATCCGTGACACGGGATGAGTTTTTTCCACGGGCCCCTGAATCTATCCGAATTATTCGATTTCTGTATAGGGAAAGGGGAAAGGTGGGAAAGTCTTGAAGTAAAAATGAAATTTCAGATTTGGTAAATCGTTAGTTTTTCGAAAAGAATTTCTATGTTTTTCCTCGTCTTGTTATACAGGATGCGGCCGAATAACATGTACAAGCGGGCACGAATAAAATTGCAATAAAATAATAAGTGCAATAAAATTTTGTTCATTTAAGGCATATTTTAGGAGAAAATCGAGTTTGAAAATTTATCAAGTATACTTATAAGTTATACATAAGTCGAAAATGAGTAATATATGTAATATATAAATAAATTAATATCATTTCATTTTCCAGAAAATAAAATTCGAACATATTTAGTTAATAATTGACCTAGTGCACGCGTATGATAAATCTTTAAATTTATTTTTCTCAGAAACAAAGCATCTTGAGAAAAAATATTATTCTACATTTTCGACTTATTTTCATACGTAGAATGATCTCCTGTTGATTATTTAGTCCTATCTAGTCCGGAATTAGTCATGTTCAAGTATACTTGATAAATTTTCAAAGTCGATTTTCTCGTAAACTACGTCTTAAATGAAACAATTTTATTGCATATTTTGTTCTTATTTTATGATAAGGAGTCACCTCGCGCCAGATTGTACATGTTATTGGATCGCATCTTGTATTTATTATCTTTTAAATTAAATTTTAAATAGCTGGAGAATGAAAAATGTCGTTAAATAGATTACCTGTTAAGCTTAAAAAATGATTAAGAGTAAATTAAAAACTATATAGAGAAATGGAAATTTGTATACTTATAATTGTTGTTATTGGCATTCGAACGAAATATTTGGAAAAGAAATATACGCGCTAAGTTTAGTTGAATTGGCATGTGAAGTCACGTTATTTATATATTTCAGAAATAAATAAATAATTTAGGAGAGAATATAATGACAAAAATAGAAAGTTTTTCCACGCCTTCCTTATTTTTCCTGTAAATTTTGTTACTCAAAAATCACAAACGAAAGATGCCACAAATAATATGAATGTAATTTAATATCAAAAGTGAATAATCGAATTGGTAATGCTTCGGGAGCTCATTTACAAACTAGAGCCAAGCCAAGCTTGATTTATGTACAAAACAGTTTATGTCCAATGTTTATGCTCGTATAAATTATATCAATAGTATTTAGTGCCAAACATATCGTGTTCTTTCGAGAGATGCAGATGAAAATGAATCATCTGAACTCGTCGCTATTAGCGTGATTAATAACGAGATAAAACATTTTCATGTCCACAGTTTGAGAAAAATGGCTTCGTCGTCCTGGAAGATTTCTTCCAACCGGAAGAGATCGACGAACTCAAATCTTGCGGAGAAGAGTTCACTACCAATTTGCCTCCGGAAAATGAGAGAAAAGTTTTCGATACGATAGAATCGCAACAGGTACAAGTTGAATTAAGAAAGTGTCTTATTTATTTAAGTATCATCGGCACGACGCTTACATTTCGAATTTATTTATTATTCAGAGCAAAGATAAATATTTTCTGGACAGTGGTAACAAAATCAGTGTATTCTTTGAGACTGAAGCTTTAGAGGGTAATGGAAAGTTGAAAGTTCATCCTCGAGTGTCCTTAAATAAGGTAAAATAGAAGATACTAATTTTAAATAATAATAAAAGTTTACAATAATTACTTATATAAATATCAAATGTTTCCTTTGACAAAATTACAGGTAGGTCACGCCCTGCACTGGCTTCACCCTACATTCAAAAAATATACTTTTGATGAAAGAGTTAAAGAAGCAGCTTTCCAATTGGATTATCAAGAACCAGCTATTTGTCAGTCGATGTACATTTACAAAAATCCAGGAATTGGATCAGAAGGTAAAGAGAAACAAATATTTCTTACCTTTTTTTTTGTGTATTCGTTAAATTAATTCAATTTTCAACATTTAAATATAAATTAATTTCATAATAGTAATAATGCACCAAGATGCAACATATTTGTACACGGAACCAGTGAAGCTTGTTGGTTTCTGGATCGCTTTGGAAGATGCTACTCAGGAGAATGGATGTCTATGGATCGCACCAGGTTCTCATAAGAGCGGTGTTCATCGACGTTATGTAAGGAATAAGGATACAGAATCCAAGGAACTGTTAGTCTACGACAGAGCTGCACCTTGTTATCAGCTTAGTAACTTTCGACCAGTCCCAGTTAGCAAAGGAACCTGCATTCTCATTCATGGACAAGTAGTACATTTTTCATATCCAAACAAAAGCGATAAATCAAGGCACGCTTACACGTTTCACGTAATCGAGACGCAACACACCTCCTATTCGAAAGAAAACTGGCTGCAACCACCTCCAGGAGGATTTTCAAAGTTGTACAGAAATTAAATTTACAGAGATAATGCTCGATCGGTAGAGCACTGTCAAATTATTTTATTACAGATTACCACGGAACATTATTTAATACCTATTGCTATTCTGGCTGTGCATTTTTATTTTCCACCTTGTACAAAAGTTACTTCTTGTATTATAATATAGAAATATTAGTAAAAGTGTTTGTGGTGTTAATACTTTACGTGAAAAAACACCATTCACCGTACAAACAATATTACATTATGTTATACATATGTGATATCTAAACCACTGAACTGAACAAAAGCTTGTATATATACATTATGTAAAACGGATATAGCTGAATTCAGAAGAATTTTAGTCGGTTTATAAATATACATCTATGTACATTAGTAGTTCGCTAATCTACTAAAATGAATATTGAGTTCTTGGAGCTGACGTAGACCTCTATCCAGTACGTCCTCCTTTCGTTTCACGCAACAATATACGTCAAGAGGCTCTATTTTAACATCATTTAACTTTAGTGCTATTAATGCATTCTCAGGAAGAAATGTTATCAATGTCTGATATAAATGTATTAATGTTCCATAGTCCGCACAAGAATTTTTGACTTGTTCTATTACACTGCAATAAAATATGGTTGTTACTATGTATACATATAAAAGAGTGGTTAAATAATTTAATAATAAACAACTTACGCGCTTAGATTGCATTCTAATTTATTCACATTCGCTGCAATTTCTGGTATTGTTCTTTTTATAAATTCTACAGATGGAACTGGATTAGGAACATTGTAATGCAAAGTGCAAGGCATTCCTATTGTTTTGGCTGTTATACCACTGTACATATAAATGAATAAATATCAATAATACATCATAAACAAATACAAAAATAAAAAAGGAAACTTACGCCATATCTCGAGCGTAAACATATGCTGCTTCGAAATACTGAAAAGCTTTCTGTGCTCTTCGTTCTTGTTCATCGACATCATTTTCAACTCCGATTGCATTACATAGTTTGTGATTATTTACTTGAGATTCATATTCACGACATTTGTCTTTTAACTCCTAAAAAAATGATACCGTTAGGAAAATGCAAATTATTTCAGAATACTTTAAAATGATATCAACAGAAGAAATTGTGAGAATAATTACATCAATTTTTTTAGATATTCGTAACATTAAAGCTGAATGTTTATCGATATTAACCATTTGTACCAGATCATTAAATTTGTCCAAGATATAACTATTTTCCTTCAAAGTCTTTGGGTCTTAAAGAGAAAAATGTTTAAATATTAATAAAAGTCTCCGAAACGATGATCTTTTTCAAAATATAGAAACAAAATTACCAGATATATCTTTAAATATCTGTAGTAATTCTTTTAAAATATATTCTGCTGCTCTTCGAAATGATTCACTTGTAGCAGCTATCCAATGTTTTACAGCACACTGTAAAACGGTCACAGTTGTCCAAGGTGGTTTTATAATTACATATTTTTCCCAAGATGAACCATATAAAGCATACATTTCTTTACTGACTATCTGTAAAAAAATTACTATTAATTCATATATATATAATGTAAAACATATATATATATATATATATATATATATATATATATATATATCTTCTTATATTACCTAACTATAACATATATTATCTTTATGCTTACCACTGTTAAAAAGTCTCTTATAACACTTTTTATGTCCTCATATATTTCATCTGATAACTGCAATTCCTCACACATAATTGATGTAGAATTCAAACTGAAACTTTCTCGATTTCCATTATTAGAATTAGACAATGGTTTATTTACATTGGTGACATTAAGATAGTCGACTTTTTCAAGGGGATCATTTCTTCCAAGTGTCACAATATCATAAATCATCGCTTTATTACAAAGATTTACGTCATAAGATAATAATACCTGAATAATAAAGGACCAAAATATAAAGTCACATTTAAATGTTTTGATAAAAGTATGTTATATTATAACTTACCACGGATTTCCCTAAATCACGAATTTGTAAACAAGTCTGTAGAATTTCATCATCTGGACAGTCGATAGAAAATCTTTCTTTATTTTTTGCAACATCTTCTGGTGTTTGACCAATTACGTGAGATTGTTTAGACGAGAAAAGTTTATTAATGTAATTTATAGCTTTTCTTGCATTGAAACATAATGATATTGGTCTTGATTTACCATTATCATCTTTAATATAATCAAGCTCCTGTAATAGATTATTTATGAAAACTACAAATGTTAGAAAATAGCAAAATAAATAAAAAAATATGGAATCTTACACGTATAACAGTCCATGGTATTGTAATTATTGAATGATCATAAGTTTTAAAAATAGCTTCCCTTGCCACTTCGATAGCATCAATATTTGACAAAAAAACATTTGTATCAACAACAATATACAAATGCCTTTTTGCTTGTTGTTCTGATAACAAGGGATATTTCGAAGTATTACTAGGGATATTGCAAGTTGTATTTACATTGTTTTCTGTACAAAGTTGGGTTCTAACAGCTTGAACCTAAATAATGTAAATATAAGTCATACTTTAACACTTGTATATCTATTATTCATTATAATAATCTATATATGACAACTGAATAAAATTTATAAAAGTACTTGACATTACTTCAAACATAATTTTTTCATCTTCCAATGGTTCCCAATCCATTTCCTCACAAAAAGCATCTTCATAGGCTGACTTTACTAAATCATCTGACGTTGCTATTAAATTTTTAGATGCATTTGCTGTTTCTTTGACTTTGGGAGGACTTAAATTTGTATTAGTGGCAATCTTATCATTCGAACATCTCTCCCTCAAGCGTTCCAATCTAACTTCCGCATCTTTATAAACACTTGGCATGGGCATTTCTTCACAGACAGAATCTTCATAGGCCCATTTTGATATATCATCTACAGTTGTTATTGAATCTTTGGATGCATTTGCTGCTCCCTTTACCTCACGAGTATATACACTTTTATTATTAGCAATCTTATTATTTACATGTGTCTCCTTCAAACGTTCCAATCTAACTTGTGTATTTTTAAAAATGCATGGCATGTCTATAATTGTTCAAGAAATTAAATACTAAGAATAAACTTTAATTTATGATATCTAAAACATTGTTACAACACTTACTAAATTTCTTCGCAGGAGTAGAACTTGTAGGACTATTATGACTCAGATTATCATCACTGTGCTGTGATGATAGGCTTGTTTTCAATCTTTCCATACGTTCTTTTCCTAAATTTTTTTTCATAGACTTTCGACCTTGCACTTTTGGAATATCTTCACCCGAGTTGCCTCTTTTTCTTTTGCCTGCACAATATTTTTTCTATTACCATGGCTATGTAATATATGATTTACATTAGTATTTTTTTACTTTAACTTTTTAACTATGGACATATATTATATATAATACTATTATATATAATTACATATAACATATATAACATTATAGAAAATAACATAGTATAACTTTCTCTTCCATATACTAACCAACTTTTGGACTTTTTTGTACTTCTCTCTGACTTCTGCTTTCTGAGGGAGATGAAACCTCTGAAACACTTTTTTGCCTACATACATTTTGATTTCTTAACCGTGTCTTAATTGGATTTTCTCCTTTATCTATCACACTGCTTCTGTCTTCCTCTGTCTTTTTTTTAGGACTACTTTTTGATATCCTTCCCTGCCTTTTTTCTAAAAGTATTTGCATTTGTGGCGTATAAGATTCTTTTGAGTATGTATAAACATCAGTTTCTTGCGGCAGTGGACTAATCTTGCCAAGCCTTGAAGGTGGTGATTTTGAAACATCTTTAGTTGATTTGGAACTCTGAGGACTTCTACGAATAATTTTTTCTTTCTTTTTTAACATTTTCTGACGAATTTCTTTCATTTGAGGTGTTTCCTTTGCTTCATTAGCTTTAGTTTGCGTTTGCCTATGGAAACGTTTAGCAGTAAGTATATTTCTTTTTGCGATCTCTTTTTCAGATACACTCCCTTCAGATGGACTTTTTTCAGAAACAATAAACTGCGCTTCATTATCTTCATCATTTTGTAAGTTCATCTTTTGTGATTGTTTACGTTTTTTATCAGATCGACCTAATTTCTTTTCAACCTAAACAAATAATATTTTACGTTATAATCATAACAGAGATTATGAGTTATAATTAAATTATGTATGAGAAGTACTACTAGCTAAAAATATGCGAAAATATATAATAAGGATAACTTACTATATCCTATAGGTTAGAACAGGCAGTACAATTTTAAAAGGGCTAACAAAATATCATCCACTTCCTATTATCATTAGTATTAAAAATAAAAGAAAATGAAATATCAAATTACTTGTTCTGTCTGATCTTCTGTCGGGATATCCCAAGATGATTGCTTTGTTTTTTCATTAAAATAATATATTTTATGCGGATATCTCTTTGAATTCCGTATACTCCAATTTTCCGGTAACTTATGTTTCATCATGTTTGAAATAGTCGAAAACCATGTAAACACTACTTCCAGGAAAAATTAAGTCGTCATTGGAGGGCACAAATTTTTTGTTACGTTACATTACATTCTCACTTATAAGCTTCAATGATATCATATGCCAATAGGCGGTGACTGATCATAAACAAAATACAGATGATGTCAATCATGTGTTCCAAAATGATGAATTTGGAATTATAATAATTGTCTTAATAATGAGAATATTTGCAAAATGTTCTCTTTTTCATATTTTATTTATAATTTGATACATACATACACTCTATTTAAAATTTGGGAAAAATTATGAAAAAAAAAATAAATAAAGTAATTATAGGAATTGGGCCGTGTAGGGAATTTTAATGTTATCGTTTTACTTCATGTATATAACAATCTAACTATCGAAAACTTAAGAAATGTGTCTTTCCCGTCAACGTCTATACGAAACATTGACATAACGTGTCGATACAATTATTTTTTTACCAAGTTTTGTGCTAATCTGAAAGAATACAGACCATAAAATACTTTAGTTTTATTACGTTTTTCGATATATTGTTAGTATATAACGATGCAAGCAATGTCAGGCTCAGTTTCAGAATCTAAAAGTAATGATGATTTATTATCAGGGATAGAATTTTTATTCCCAAGAGAAAAAGATTTAACATTTTTTTCAAATGTGGACAGAGCTACAAAAGAATGGCTCAAATCTTTAGAATCTATATGGCAATTATGTAAGTGAAAATTATATACTGTAACAATAAAATTTATTAATAATTATTAATTTATTTGTTACATATTTTTACAGGGAAAAAGGGTGATGTTATAAGCAAAACATTAATAGATTATTTTGACAGCGCACCTGATCCATATTTAAGCACAATACGATTATTAGTGAACATTTCAGATTTTAAACATATAAAAAAGAATTCATCATTAGCATTTACAGGTTTACTTTATACATATAATATAAATGAAATGACATAACTAAGTTATATTTATTGTGTGCAAGTATACATGGAAATAGTGTTAAAATTGAGTACACAGTTTTTATACATAATTATATAGATACTGTTGTACAGATTACTGTAAAAATCCTGTGATGTTAAAGATAAATTAATACCTCTTTATGGATTACAGTCATAGAAGAATTTGCAAACTGGTTGAAATTGGAGAAACCAATACGTAAACTGCTCCTAGATGTAGAAATAAAATTAGCAACGTTTCAATTAATTATTAGACAAAAAAATATGGAATTCATTAAAATAGTTGCTGCTACATATGAATTCATAGAAGACAAGGAGGAATTTCTTCCTATAATAAGGGTATCATTTACATTATAATATTCAGCTTTCCAACTATTATATAACATATTATTTAATTAAAAAATTGTATATTCTTGCAGGAAGTCATTAAGGAAAAGAAATACAAAGAAGCAGCACAATATGTAGTTGTATTGCAATTACAAGATTATTTTGCCAATCCAGAAACATTACTATTACCACTTATTCTGCAGAATAAATTAACAGTTGTAGAAGATTTTTTAGCAAATTATCCTCATTTGCAGAAGGTTCTAGTCTTGTATTTGGATAATTTAATTGGACCTAAGAATAACATGGCTGTCATGTTAAATGATATGATTACGTAAGTTTCAATAATGAACTAATAAAAGAAGTTTTAAGCATAATAATATCTTTAATATATTATAGAAAACATAATATACCAGAGGTAAAGATGGCAACAATAAATACAAAACCCATGACTAAATTAATAGCACGTTTTATCAAATTATATAATCTTCCACCAGAACTTTGTTCTAATTTAAATAAAAAAAGATGCGAAGGTGGTTTACAGTTCCTCATGTATAAACGTTACGTGGAATGTAGTTTAAGTATGTTAATTTGTTACATAATACAAATCACAGAATAGTGTGAATAAGAGATCAACTGTTTTTAAATCAAGGTACTGCTAGCTGGAGGGAAATGGTACAAGATGCAGTAGGAAATGATCATACATTACAACTTGCTACAATAAAGATGATAATTAATGCCAAAGATGTAGCTGAAGCTTTATATTGGGCTAAAAAATTTAATGTACCTAGACAAAAGTGGCCACGGGCACTTACATATGAAGAAGAACAAAATGAATGTGAGAGCAATAATAACTCTTCTTTAATATTACATGTTGTTTCAATTATTTATAAGATTTCATTATGTAGGTATAAATGAAGGAGCTTCAACTAGCAAGACGAATGATTTGAACATTAACAATGATCCTATGAATTATCATGAATTGAAATTATCAAGAGATTCTATTAAAGTAGTAAATGATCTTTGTAGTTTTGCAGAATTTCTTGATAATGGATTAAGAGATATCTCTATTGTTGGTATTGATTTAGAATGGAAACCATGCTTTGGTAATATTTGAAGTTAATGGTTTAATTTCTTTCAATAGAATGTAATAAAAAATAATTACAAAATTTATTGTAATTATTAGGTACGAAACAAACAGAATTAGCTTTAATACAAATAGCTACCAAAGCTAATGTATACATCTTAGATGTAACCACAATAGGAAACAAGTTAACAGAGTCATGGATTAAATTATCCAAAGCTCTATTCGAAAACAGAAACATTTTAAAGCTTGGTAAAGTTCTTCTAATTAATAAATGTCTATTCTATTTATTATTTCTATTCATGTATATTTTCATGAATTTATGATATAGGATTTGGAATAGCACAAGATGTAACAGTTATACGCAATAGTTTGCCTGCATTTTCAAAAATAAAAATATGTGGACAAGGTTATTTAGATATTGTACACTTATGGAAAAAGTTAGTGGAAGATTATAAATTTGTTTTTCCACATGAAAGTGATGAACATTTTACTAAAAAAAATTTGAGTAAACTTGTAGAACTTTGTCTTGGACAGAAATTAAATAAATCTGATCAGTTTTCTAATTGGGAACAGAGACCACTAAGAGAAAGCCAAATAATATATGCTGGTTTGTAATTTTTTTGCTGTTGTTTTTATTATAATATAACATATTGGGTTGACAATTAAGTAATTGCGGATTTTGTCAATACCACCTAATGATAAAATCCGCAATTATTTAGTTGTCAACCCAATATATTCTCTTTATTATAATATAATATATATTTACATACAACAATCAAATATAATAATTATATATCATAATATTACAGCACTAGATGCATACTGTTTGTTAGAAATATATGCAATATTAGAAATTCAATGTGAACATTTGGACATACCGTTTTATGATGTGTGTTTAGAAGTGCAACATATACCACATCAATCACCAGGACGAAATACAAGAAAACTTACACAAAAGGTAGTTCCATAATTTACTGTATTTCTAATAAAGTAGAACTTCTGCCAAATAAATAATTCGTTTATTCACCATAGTACTTTATAAACATTTTATTATAGTCCCAATCCTTCCAAAATAAAGAATTCAGTTATGATAAACAAAATTTTCAAAGAGGTTCACCACAAGGAAGATTGAGAAATAATTTCTGGAAATCAAATAATCAAGATCATCATTCTTTTCACAAAGCAATACAATCACCACGAAGAACGGGGCCCATGAATTTAAACAGACTACATTACAAACAAGTAGTTAAACGTGAATCCATACCAGTGCATCAATGGCGTGTAGCTTGTGATTCAATGTTAGGTGGGCTAACAAATAAATTACGAATGTGTGGATGCGATTGCGTTCATCTTGCATTTGATAAGAGAGGAGAACGATCTGTTCAAATAGCACTTCATGAAAAAAGGGTGTTTCTGACATGTAATAAAGAATATTTAAGAGTAGGTTGTAATTAATAATCTTGGACATTTAAATAATATTGTTCATTCTTAATTATTTTAATTATATTATACAGTTTTCAAGGTATATACCACCTGAGGATTGTTATTTTGTAATGGCAGCTAATCCTGATGCTCAGCTAAAAGAAGTATTAAAGTACTTCAAAATTATAGTTACACATAAGGACATATTTAGTCGATGCCAAGATTGTAACAGTGATGAATTTGTGAAAGTTTCAAAGCAATTAATGGATAAACTTTTAAAAAGGTTCATTACAGATTTTTTCTTCTTAAAACTATACATTAAATATTGGTAATAACGTTAACATGATTTCTTTTTTTTATTTAGTTATGTTAAAATAACACGTAAAAATAATTATAGAATTGATACAAATCCATCAGATCATGTAAGCAATACATATCATTCAGCTGTAGCAACGAACTCAAGCAGTAACGATTTACAATACGATACTTTTATGAACAACCAGTTGGAACACGAGGATCGTACATGGATACTTAGCACGAATTCTATAGATGTTGATACATGTTCAACGAAATACCAAGCAAGAATACAAATTGAAAAAGTACCAATGAAAGTATTACAGGATATAGAAGTTCTTTACATTTGTGAACATTGTGGAAAGATATATTGGAATGGTACACATTTAGAACGCACACTCAATGGTACTATTAAGGATCTCATTGTTCCATCTGAGTTTTAATTACTATTACATGTGATATAGTGTTTAAAGAAGTTCAGATTTTGAAAGCACAAATCAAAAGTGTTTTTATTTATTTGAGTCAATAGGAATTATACCTATAATGTGGAATTAAAAACAAAAATATGTTTAATGTATTTCATCTATTTTAAAAACTATTTTAATATTATTGAAAATATATGTAAGTTATTTTAACCTTTTACTTTCGTTTATTTCTATTTTATATCGAAAAATTGACACATTTCATATAGCCCTTGTTGAAATATCAAAAATGGTATGTTACATGCGTTGTATTGTAAAAATAACACTTCATACTTATTTCCATTAGTTATGAAAAATAATGTACTGTAAACAATGAAATAATTATCTATATATATTCTTTTTTATATTTTCTCTTTTATCCTTTATCTTTCCTATATACAGTACAAGATTTTAAATAATAAAGGAATAATTTTATATATTGAGTTGATTTCATAAAATATTTTGTAAAATTTTTGTCACTAAATTGTACTTTCTTTTATTGTTTTATTATGTCTAAAAGTAAACATTACATATGTTATACAAGTAAATCGTTATTACAAAAATTAACATAATAAAACATAATAATAGCATTTCTTCTGCTACATATTAGTACTGTAGAGATATTTTGGAAAACGTCGTATATATATTATCAACATTTATTTATTCCACACCTGAATTATATTCCTGCAATTCTATAATATCTTTTTTCCCAAAAGGCGGAGGTCCAATTAATGCTTCTATGTCCTTGTATGTCAAGGTTTCTTTCTTTAGAAGTGCTTCAGCCAACTATAAATTCAGGAAAGGAAATTTATTAGATATTTAAGGAGATTAACATAGTTCCATGTGCTGTAGTAAAATAATACTAAACACTCATCAAGCAGAAGGGGTAATATTTAGTAATTATTGAAACGGTGTCTAAAAAATTATGGAAACTGCTTAGGTATATTATACACGTAGTAATCATACATACAGTTATCAATTTATCTTTATTATCTTGTAATAACTTCTCAGTTGTTTTATATGCTTCAAGGATTATTCTTCGTACCTCCGCATCCATTAAATTTCCTAACTTCTTGCTATAT